>WEDG01007887.1:0-98397 GCA_017591395.1 Schistocephalus solidus
CTCGTGTTTGCGCACTCCCTTGAATGCGACCATCGCTTCAATTGGGACGGTACCGACGTGATCGCCATGACCAACACCAAACAAGCTCGAGAATTCCTCGAAGCTTGGCACTCTAGCACAGCTAGCATTAACCGCCACGTTGACCTAGATGCTCATTACGAAGGATTACGTGCACGATTTACTAACGAGTGCCCATCCCCTAGTAACGACTGCTAATCCTTGCGGCTTTTAATCTCACTTGTCGCCAACCCCACCTCACACATGGTGAACCGCAATTAAACATTCCGACACCTCCAACCGACGCAGTGACTCCTAAATCCAACCCGGAACCATGATCGATAATCTAGCTGGCCGTAGTTACTCGCCGCACACCTCCCCCTCCCAAACAAGCCAATGTAATTGTTCTCTCCTCACCTCCCCCGTTCCAAAACATGCCCCGATTATTGGTCCACCCACCACCCACTCACACCAGCTGTTTGTTTGTCACCATCTGTCCTGTCGCGCCACTTCACTTTCTCCTCTGTTCATTTCGTCTGATGACGGGTTGGTGTCACCAACTTGAAAATTTACGAGTAAAACTCCATTTCCCGAAGAGCATTTTTCTTTTTCATATATATATATATATATATATATATATATATATATATATATATATATATATATATATATATATATATATATATATATATATATAGTTCTGTCCAGCGCTTGAAGACATCCCAAATAGGAATTTTAAAGAGAAATGAGCAAATGAGGTTGGACGTGAGAAAAAGCAAATAAGGTGCATTGGTGTCCCACTATTTGGCGTATCTCAGGGATCATAAAGTGAACCATCAGGGCGTTCAAGTAAATATTAGTAGCAAGAGGGTCAGTAGACGTACTGTGTCGACGGGATGAGAATGTTGCGCAGAAGGCACAACGCCATCGGAATGAATTGGCGATTTTCACCCAGATGAGCCTCGTCCAAGAAGGCTGCGGAGATAATTCGTCCGAATGTTTCCTGACTAAAAACGATAACAGTGCGGGGAGTAAACTGGGTCACGTCAGACGATGGAAAAGGCTGACGCAAAGCCGAAATTTTAATGGACAGGGCCTTGGGCTAAATTTTCTGGGGAGGGGTTGGGGGGTTAGGCTTGACGGGAATTGAGTACACGGGAAGGAGTACCACTCTCTCCCGGCTGAAATTCAGCGCAAGGCCACCTGTTATACGAGGTTGGTACTTATTTCTGGCTCAAAGCTAGTGTATCAAGAGGTTGAAATAGGAAACATGAATTAAGACAGTATAAGAGAGAAATTTAAAACTGGGAAATATGTCGGTAATGTTGTTCAACAAGGATCAAATGATAGGTTGGCGCGTAATATGCAACCGTAATGAATTCCCACGTAACCCTAACTCTATCCATTGTGCTCAGTGGGGTTAGCATTCATTGCAGGGTTAGTAGGATCACAAAATAGTTCGTTGGCGGTAGGAGGACCGAAGTATCGGGTCAAACGGCAACTTTCCAAATGGCTACTATTAGAACGCCGCGGTAGTTTCAAAGTGCATCCATTTTACTTTGATAATGAGAGATCACGCAGGGCAAAACCTCATTATTGCTTCCTTAAAGGGTCCGAGTAAACGTAGGTCAGGTCAGCTAGAAATGATATCGCACGCATGTTGGTTTGCGTGAGATAAAACCAACGTATCGCCCAATCCGAACACTTGTGAAAGCAACAAACTATTGTGCGAGCCTACCAACCCGGCGACGAATGCTACCCCTAATGAAAACAATGGATAGAGTTCGGAGAAGGTTTGGGCTCTCCTTTTCTTCATTTAGACCCATACATAAAAATCCTACAACCACCGGTCCCATTTTACTCCTTGAAGTATCCTTTGTTCCCGGATTTGGGTCACATATTACTCCTTTGCCGCCAAACCTACCTGCCATAGGTGTGATTCCAGTGGGGGGCTTAGCAGAGGCCTCCATCTACGTGTGATGCATCTACTGGTTCTTCAGCGTAAACCAGTCAAGTAGCCACAAGAATTGCTAGGGGGCCACATGACCCGAGAGCCATTGCAACGCGCTTGTCCGTTCACACCTATCCCACCAGTTAGCAACCGTCAAAGTCTCAATTTATAGAACTTCGTACTAACTCGTTGAAATGAAAGTCCCATTGCTCATCGGGATGCGGAGTCCGACGTTTTTGCCAAGCTGTTTTGCCTATAATACGCTAGTCCCTGTGCGGCTTCATGTGGGACTCAGGAGTGAAGGGAAGAGCACGCCGCCTAACGCGATCGGCGAGGGCGCACCACTACCACTGTTTCTAAACTCGATTGCAACACACAGGACAACGAGCCCGCGGTTCATTGGTAGGGGCATTCGAATTCAAATCAGCAGGTGGATTTATAGATGAGTAAAGGGACGAGGAGGAGGAGGAGGAGAAGGAGGAGGAGGATGAGGTGCATTCAGTGCATACAAATGTTTTCGTAAGCAAGCTCTGCTGAGGAGTAGTAAGGGTGCAAAGAAGCCTGACGAACACTTGCAATACAAACGGCAGACTGTGAGGCTGATGAGCTGCAATCCAATCTTGCACCCCAGACGCTAGCAGTCTCATCTCAACCGCCTTAGAGATTCAGTGCGAGAATGTAAGCTCTTCTGCTATTTTCCGGTTTTCGATTTCCTCCAAACTCACACAATGTACGCGTTGAAAATCACGTGTGGAAAATAAAAAACGCGCCCAACCGAGAACACTAGGAGACAGAAGCAACTGTGCCCTGACATCGTGGTCATTATCGCAAAGAGGCAGGCGCCACATAGACACCCAGCTACAGAGTCTACTGCCTGCACCGTCTCCCATTTTTAGCCTTCAAAGAAAACGCCATCTGGCACATATGTGTACACGGCTGGAGGAACAGGGTAGTGTAACCGTTTTTCACGAGGATTGCATGAAGAGGCCGGTGGACACGTGGCGACCGATGGAGCACTTCAACAGAACTGAAAATCCACGCCTTGATTTTCAGCCCAACCGCAGTGATCGAGGAGTTTACTTCTGCCTTAGTTTAGACCACTTTTCAGTCCCCAGTATTAATATAGGAGATAAGAACCCTGGGAGATGACGCAAAGGGTGGCTAGCTTCCGCATGTATTTCTGGCCAATATGCGATTGCCTGCGAAGATTCGACTTAGAGTCAAACACAGCGGGAAGAGCATGTCCTTTATCCACATATATATATATATATATGCTTATTCATGCTTATCCATGTTTGGCAGAGTGGAAATCCCCCCCCCCTACCACGGTCGCGTGAACCACAATCGGGCTTTTAACACCTCTCCCAACTCCAACTTTTCATTTCGTATAACGACGAGTCAGTTTAACCTGCTTGAAAATGCACGAGTAAAACCTATATCAGAGGTGTTATGCGCTCCGAGGGATATAACGAAAAAAGTTTCTTCGAAAAACTAAAGACTGGATCCGATCCATACCATGGTTATATCTGAGAAATAGCAATGCTATACTATCTTGCCAGAGGTGGAAGGCGTATAAGCAATTTATACAAATGAGTGGTGCAACTAAGCATAAAAACGCGGCCACTGCAACAACCTTTCGAGGCGAGAAAGGAGGAGGTTGGTTTGACCGTCATCAGAAATTGGTCGCAGGAAACGATATCGATGATTCCGGCAGACGTAGATCAGCCCACAATAGAATTGACAGGCATAAGCACGAATCTGCAGACAGGAGTAGGTGTGGTATGGCGAACTTACCTCGAGATCGTCACACAAGAACCGATCCAACAGTTTTTGCACTAACTGTGCCTCGTCAAGCCACTGAAAGAAAAGGCAAGATGATGGAGGTTACGATAGTGACGGCGGTGACGGCGATGATTACTGATGAGGATGGTGGTATGATGATGATGATGTTGTTGTTGATGATGATGATGATGGTGGTGATGGCAATAATAATAATAATAATAATAATAATAATAATAATAATAATAATAATAATAATAATAATAATAATAATAATAATAATGGTTCAACTCACCTGACAGATAGAAAGGAAGGTATTGTAGTTCGCGGTATTGAGCAAATGGTAGAGGATCTCAGGAACAGCGGCCTTGTCCATGTGCCGAATAACACAGTCTACGAAGTCAGTCTTCGATTTAAGAAAGCTTAACAACTATAAGGAGAAGGAGCGTCACTCTCTTAGGGAAGACCAACCTCAAGAGCGGCCCATTTACTCAGGTAAACGAGGATGCGATGTAGAAAACTGGCCGTTAGCGGAGGGAGAGAGGCTGGGTCTTTGGTCTGAAGGATGCTGTACAGTCCATCCAGTGCCTCCTCGTTTTGCAGCAAGGCATCCTGGATGGTCCAGTTTTCCGAGGTTAGCGCTTCAGTGGCCAGATAGGCCAGTCTACAGAGTCATAGTTAGGTAAATTGAAATTAGAAGTGCTCGAGAAGGGTTGGAGCGGAGAGGATGCGCGAGGCTGACAATAACTTACTGGTATTGTCGTTCTGCGGGGTAGGAGAGGTTCGGTCCCCGACGAACAAGCTCCACGAGATCCCGCACGCGGTCGGGAAGGGCCAAGCTACGATTAGAAAGGGGTAAGGCATAGAAACGAAAGAAAATAGACAAACAATTCAAGAAGAGCGGGATTCCTCGTGGAGAGTTCGTCAGTGAAATGGACATAGTTAAGCACCTCCTCAACAGTTGTCTCCTAGAAAGCATACATTATATCGGAGGTACTAAGAATTACCGGCTGAGTGAGTAAATGCTCCAGTTCATCGGAGCCGGAGAACATTATTTCACTGGCAGTATGCGTCAAAATGCGATGAATGGGATGTCATCTGAAAATAGAATAAGGAAAATTACCGATGGTCGATTCCGTGTGCACCACACCAGGGCGGGCGGGCACAGGAACGGTGCCTTGCATGTGAATTAGACTATATGGGAAGCAAAACTGTGTTGCATCTACCTCCTCTCACACCTGAGCTTAGTGTCATGACAGAGTCCAGAAGAGCGGAGGCGGGAGAGGGCGCATGTGGCTGGCCCGGCCGAAGCCGTCCCTAAACGTGCCGCCACAGCCGGCTCGGGTCTCGCGGAGGGCCATAAAGGCAACATTAAGAGGGGAAAATTGCAGTCTGACTGCCAGTCCACCATTCGGCCGCTCCAGACAAACACAGGTATGGATGTCTTGTAAGACCGCCAAATTAGGACACAGGAAAAGGAGCCGCCCCGCCCGCTCAAAAGAGGTGGCCCCACGATAAAGTTCAGGGAGGGTAAATACATCCGTGTCTTAACGTAAACACTTACCCTAACATAGAAGTAAACTGGGACCTTAATCTTAACCCTTTCCCTATCCTTAACCTAAACACTACAGTTAACACGATAAAAACCTTAACCCCAAACCTAAACCTAACCTTGAAATTAACCTTTACCCTCACCTCAATCATAAACATAATTTTCCTGGAATTTGGCGCAAAGCCACAGGTACTGTTGGCGGTTCCTACTTCTGTGTCCTGTTTAGGTAGCCATACAAGGCATCTCTACCTATGATCGTCTGGAGTGGCCGATTGGTGGACTGGGAGCCAGACGGTAATGTTCCCCTCTTAATGTGGCCCGTCGTAGTCCGACGATGTCCACCGTATGCTCCATAGAAGGGTGGAGCAGGGACGGTGACGTGCACGTGGATTACTTCTAAGTGGTAGTAGCCTTGCGCTGCAGCCACTGCAATCCCGCCTTCTACCCCACCTGACCGGAGGCGGGAGATGACGCAGGTGGCTGGCACGGCCGGAACCGCCCCTGGGCGTACCACCCCACCTGTATCGGATCCCACGGAGTGGGAGTGCCATAAAGACCACATTAAGAAGGAGCCATTGTAGCCTGACTGGCAGTCCGCCAGTCAGCCACTACACACAAAACACACATTGGGCTCACCACGCGGTCCGAGTTATACCCTCAGTTGGCAACCTTCCAAGCCGCGGCTATTAGCGCACTGTGATAGTTTCAAGCGCATCATAATGTTTATAGTGAGGAAAATGCGCTGAGCCGTCGATCTCACTCTCTCCCCCACTCGCACAATCAGGCCACCATCCGAGCCGGTCAGTTGTCTGATGCTGAAGTTGGCGCAGTTTCTGATGACCTCGTCTCCGTGTACTACGTACACGACCTGGCCCTCAAAACACAAGCACAAGGATTTCACACAACAGGGGGTTGAAAGGCTCACATCTTACATGTGTTAGATAGACAGAGGTCACGCTAAGAAGGAGCCATCGCAGCCTGACTCTCAGACCACAGTGGACTGACTGCGAGGTCTGAGTGTAATTGTCAGTTGACAACCTTCCAACCCATGGCGCTTATCGCCCCGTGATATTCTCAAGATCATATCACACATGAAACAGAGGAGCCACATGGAGAAGGAGCCGAGGATGATACTTGCCTTTCAATCAGCTGCGCAGACTGAGAGAATGTTTTTTGGTGCTGCGTGTGATCATGTGAGGTGCAGAGGCTGATGAGGAGAGATGTAGTGTTGTGGTATAGCTGACGGTGTTCTACCGCAGGGTTTCATGGAGGCGCATGTGATCTAATAGGCCCATGCGGTTTGTGAATGTGCATGGGCAGTGTGGACAGTTGAGTCATGTGCGGCGGGTGTATGTTAGTGCTCCTGGCACTGGTTCGCCTATCTCTGTGCGATGGATTCGCAAGTGACCGACCAGGCCGATGCGTGTGGTGCATGTGCGGTGACAATGACGAAAAGATAGTTCGGGAGGTGCTGAGTCTGCGGGGGCTCGGCTGCGAGTACTGGAAGTCGAGCTCTTGGGAGTAATAAGGGGAGTGTTGATGGGTGCGCAAGATGTGCTGGCATCGCGGTAGATTCCACTTCGTAGATGCGCATGTGACCGAGAAGGCCTATGCGATGAGTGAATGCGCGTGGGCAGTGAGTTCATTGAAGGCGGCGGTCTCTGTTGTGTGTTGGTGCTCCAGGCACTAGTTCGCCAGCCTCTGTGATATGGATTTGCAAGTGACCGACCAGACCGATGTGTGAGGTGAATGTGCGATCGCACTGAGGACAGGTTAGTACCGATTCCCCATCGCTGGTACTGGGGGCGTTAGTGGTGTTGGAGGTATCAAGTGGCAGTTAGTCGGAGGTGGCTACTGAGGCGGTGGGAATGGGGCAAGTGGTATTCGTCACCGAGATCGGCGCAGGGAGAGGAGGGGGAGGATGGTGTCAGTGATCGTTGGCGACGTGGAATTGATGAAGTTGTTATCAGTGGTTGGGTTGCTCATCGTCGTGGGGTCTGAGGCAACTGCGGCAGAGGTTGCTATTGCAGGATTGTTGTTGCATTAAGTTCGAAAATGTCCGACCAGGCCGATTCGCGCACGGAATGTGCGTAGAAAGCGTGGGCACGTTGTCAGGACTTGGGCATTGGTGGTGTTAATCCACGGTGCTTGTGACTTGCGAGCCGCCCTTTTGGCCTTAGCAGCGGCAATTCCGTTGGCCTCATAGATTGCTGCACCAGTCTTCACGGATCTTCTCCATTCCGGTCAATCTTGGGCGAGGTCCTCCTATGTCACCGGGTTGATTTGCAGTTGCTTCAGAGATTTCTTAAAAGTGTCCTTGTTGCATCGTTTTTGACATCCCTGTCGGCGCGCACCCGTAGCGACACCACCGTAGGAAATTCGTTTTGGTAGTCGCTCGTCGTCAATTCTTACCCGGTGGCCTCTCCATCGCAGTTGCACTTGTCTCAGCATGGCATGGATGCTGAGGATTCGGGTCCGCTCCAGAACTTCCGTGTCCGGGATCCTGTTTTGCCCTCTCAGCTTCAGTATTCTGCGGAGGCAGCTGAGATGAAAGTGATTCAACTTCCTGGCTTGATCCGAGTAGACAATCCAGGTCTCCGCTCCGTAAATGAGTGTCGTCAAAACGACGGCCTTGTACATCTTCAGTTTGGTGTTCAGGTGAATACCGTGGCGATTCTACACGGAGGCCTGCAGCCGGCCGATAACCTGACTGGTTTTGGTGATCCGTTGAGCAACCTCATCCTCGGTTCTTGTGTTGTGTGACAGCGTTTTTTAACATTTTTGAGTTGAGCGCCATTGACAAAAGGTGACACCAGGGTTGCGTCGCTCTGCCTTTGACCGGTTGCTCCAGAAGAAGGTGTAGCCGGCATTCACCTCCTCCAGCTGAACCTGCTCAGAGAATCGAGTCTCATTGAGAGCAGCAATATCCACCTTGCAGTGCGCCAGTTCCCGAGCGACTAGCGCCGTCCTTCTTTCCGGCTGGTTTCTGCTGGGGTTGTCTAAAAGGGAACGAACATTCCAGGCTGCTAGCGTGAGCGGACTCACCCGAGCAGCCCGGAGGATATGGCGTGCGGATAGGGACGGGGAGTTTTGTTGTTTGTTTGAGTTTTACGACCGCGTATTTTGCGATCTGCGAGCCGCGGCCGGCTGCAGAAGACGTGATAACCAGAATTTGTTTAGGGCACCTTTTCTAGCCCCTTCATCCGCGAGGAGGCAAGCAGTGCTGTCTCTAAATAGGGCTGCTTGGACATCCCAGATCGCTGCTGAACTCCACTATGGGTCAGGGTTTTTTTTAGTGGGAGAGCGACCCAAGTTAACCTGGACCGCCTACGGGGTTGCTGCCGCTCCCACCATATAACTTTTTGAGAGGGAGGATGTGGGAAGTTCGGGGCTCAGACATACCGGGTGTGGAGGCACACACAGTACTGGAGACCCTCACCTGGTTTAGCCCGCCGGTCATGACGGGTGCCCGGAGTGTGGTCGCTGGGAAGAGCCCAGTTAGAGGCGGCCACATGAGCATTCATCACCTGTACGAGACAAATGGAGGGACCAAATGCTATTTGTGCGGCGCAACCCCTAACTAGTACCCCTATACCCCAATCTCTACCTTAACACACACTGGACTGATTCTGAGGCCCAAGTTATCTCGTCAGTGGGCAACCTTCCAAGCCACGACTTTCAGCGCACCGTCAAGGGCGTCAGATTGCTTAGAATTAGGAAAATGGACTGAGAGGTCGACCTCGCTCTCTATTCTCATTCCCAGGCCCCAGGTACCGCCCGAGCCAGTCAGTTGTCTGGTACTAGGACCTTGTCTGCGCGTGCTACATACAAGACCTGCCCCCCCAAACACAAGCACGGGTATTTCAAACAAAACGAGGGTGAGCGGTGAGGATATCATGTGTGTGAGAGTGCCATAGAGATCACGTTAAAAGGGAGCCATTGTAGCCTCACTATCAAACATTAAGCCACAAGGATTAACAGAACGAGGTTTGGTGGGTGCGTAAAAACTAACATGAGACATTTCATGAGCCCGACACGGAGACTTTACCTGTGAGATCAGGTCTGCTTTTCACAAAATGGACGAAAGAAGGAAAAACTGCAGACTGGCATGTCGTACGTCTGTGGCAGTGAGCATACTGTGATGATTTTAAAGGAAAAAATACTAAAAAAGTCACTCGCTAATTTACGAGTAGGCGCCTAGGGAGACAATTAAAGATGCGTGGTTTGAAACCTATGTCAATTGGGACAAATTTCTGCCAGGGTTTAATTGGTGGGCAGCAGTGCTGTAGTACTGGTGCGAAACGTGGGTTAGGGGAGTCTCAGCGATATGTACACACAGAAGCCCTCGTAATGGTTCACTTAGAATGTTCAGGTGGAGATTTGGATGGAAATTGTATGGTGCTTAGTCGAAGCAGAGGGCGCGTCGACAGAATGTTTAAAATCAAGTAAGAGGGGTTAGTTTCGCCGAACAGCCTACTAAGACTCAATACGGTGAGAAGTAAGGTGACAGACTCTCAAGAGAAACCTCATCTTGTACTTTTACCACTTGGTATGACTGCGCTTATGCCTGATCGTTCCAGCCTTGATGATGTCACGGATTGTACCTTTCCACGCGTGACCATCCGCGGCAACAGATACGGGCATTTGAACCCATTCTTGTCACCAGTGTGTCAGACCGAATACCGAAGGCGCAAGAAACGCTTCCATGACTTGAAGAAATCTGTCAAGACAAGTTTTCAGCTGACCCCCTCTTCGACGCCTCCAAATGGGTAAAGGTGCCGGATCTAGAGCAGTAACAATAAGCTTGTAAGGTGGACGACAAAGAACGCGTCCAAACAATTTCAGTCGTTTTTCTTGGATGGTCTGGGATATCCTTGCGATGTTGTCGCAGTAAGTGCCGACGGTCTCCTTTCGGACAACATCGGTGTACTTCACTCTAAGGGTGGTCTTCAAACAGCTGTGGTTAAATACCTCAAGCTTTTGTTCATCTTCCATATGCGCAGCCCAGCATTCACAAGCATAAAGAAGGACAGACCGAATTTATGCACAGTACACGCGAATCTTCGCGACGATGGATATGCTCCGTCGAATCCATAGAAACTTTCTAAGGCTTGAGAAAACCCGACGAGCAGCATCGATTCGGGAGACAATGTCGTCCTTACTCTGTCCATTCGGTAGCAGCTTCACTCCATGGTATTTAAAACTGCCTATCACTTCAACCTGACAGCGATCAATCTCTAGAGGTGCCTTCTCTTGGTCAGGGAGGCAGCTTGAAACCACCTTGGTCTTCCGAGCACTTACGGATAAATCGACCGATTTAGTGACCTCATTCGTCCGTGAAGCTGTAGGCTACCGAGCCTTATTACGGCAAAATCTAAAAACACAAAAAAACGCTGCTTCAAAAGTTTATGACACTCGAAATCTTATCCGCCAAGATAGTGGCAAGTCCTCTGCACTGAGTGACTCAGTTCGCCACGTGAATGGCGGCCTTTTTACTGGCAACTCGGCGAGCGATGGCGTTAGTAATTCGAGTACCTTCTCAAGTTCGACGAACAAACCATCACGCCCTCACTCTCCAACCTAGGCAATATCATGCGGCCCCTGTGAAGGATGCAATACGAGGGTTGTGCAACACCAAGGCACCTAGAAAGGACTGTAGTCCGTTGAAATGTAGACGTTTTGTGTCAAAATTCTGGCACCCACGCTCCACGAGATGATCAAATACGCGTGGAGAGAGAAGACCGTTCCTGATGACTGGGTTTTGGCACCCTTGTACCTGTCTTCAAGAAGGGAGGTAAGACAAGATTCGAGAAATACCACGGCATAAGGCTCATCGACGTTGCTGCAAAGATCTTCACTGTTGCCCTTCTCAGGCAGTTCCAGGCTGTACATGATTCTAGGATGAGAGCCAACCAAGGTGGATTCCAATCAGAGCGTGAAAGTGCGGACATTGAGGAACATGAGAAACAACGAAGTCTGTCCGAGCACCGGGACGATTTGTTTATTGTTCTGAGCTTGCAAACTTCTGCAGAAGTCCATCGTCGGAGCTAACAGTAGCAACGAAAAAGTGACACTTTAAGGGGGTACAAGCCAATCAATGATCACTGACGCAAGTCTGGAGGTGAATGCGCAGGGCCCTGTACACCAACAACAAATTGATACATCAATTGACGGAGTTCTCATCCGAGGACTACGATTCAATCAATGCTCGGCTCGTCTTGTTTCCGGTGTGGGCGATTACCTTGACGGCTGCAGAGTTGAACTCATGGCCCGTTTCGTAAATGTGGGCTGCAACTTGCGATAGTTCATCGTCCCACCGCACCGCCACCTTATTTTCATGTATGCGCGATCCCAACATGCGTTCGCTCTGGCATGGGATGCGATACAGTACCTCAGATTGCACTTTGGGGGTTAGCCGGTCTTTCATTTTCATCACTCTGCTGCGCATACTAACTTTGGGCCGGTGTGCAATGCCAACCCCTAGTCCGGCAAAAATGAGTTCAGTCGCTTCTGAGACGTCCTTGATATAGGGCAAAGCGTACCATAGCCTTGGTTATGTTTCCGATTGGGTCATCCGAGGACAAAGGCGTAGATATCGGCCTTCGTATACCCATTCCGCATAAATTTGTTGCGGAGTTTTCGGGCCTCACGTACTTTTTTCCTCCAGCTGGCTGCATGAGTCTGAATCCGTTTGAAGAGCGTTCTCAAACAACTTTGTTTGTGAGCCACTGGGTGGTCGCCGTGAAGCCTGAGGAGTTGTATGGTGTTGGTTGCCTTCCTGTAAACCATCATCTCAATTTCACCGTTGGGATTATGCTTGATGAGGACATCAAGTAAAGGCAGCTGCTGTTTTTATTCATCTTCCCTTGTGAATTCTATATCAGGGAAGATTGCGTTGAACAAGTTAAGGGAGTTTTGTATCATGTTTGTTCTTGACGATAACGAGCGTGTCGTCAACGTAACGGTGCCAAAAGAGTGGGTCAAGTTAGATGAAAGCAGTGTTTTCTAGCTCCTGTAAGACAAGTTTTGCCACCAAACCAGAGATTGCGGAGCCCGTTGGTGCTCCTTTGATCTGTTCATAGGTTACTCCAGCAAAAGTCAAGAAAGTTTTTTTCGCAAAACTCGAACAGCCTCGTGGAGTGTTCAGTTTTAAATGGACTCTGAGCCTCGTCATATGCCTCTTTATGTCTTTTACGTAATACTTCGCTCACCAAATTCAGTGGGATGGATGTAAATAACGAAGTCACATCGAAAGAGACCATGATTTCATCTGGTTGAATCGTTCGACCAGTGATCAATGATTGGCTTTTACCCCCCTCTCCCCCCCCCAACAAGTGTCGCTTTTTTTCGTTGCTGCTGTTATCTCTGAAGATGGACTCCTGCAGAAGTCTGCAAGCTGAGAACAATAAACAAATTGTCCTGGTTTTCGGACAGACCTCGTCTTTTCTCATGCAATCACCAGGGACTCGAACCTTCGAATGCATTGAGGGACATTCTTGAAGTCTCTCCTAACTGCCAACAACAGACGGCAATCTGTTTTGTTAAATTCGCCGCAGCATTCGATTTAATCCATCGTGGGTTCCTGTGGCGGATAAAGCCACTAGATGGTGTACCGGAAAAAATCATTAATTTAGTTAAGGACAACTACCGATCCAACAGTGCGCGAGTTCTAGGGAAACTGGTTGATGTTCACTCCGGTGTTCGACAGAGTTGTTCAACTGTGCCACCGGCCAGTTCGACAATAGCATCATTGTTAATAGGCCCAACAACGAGTCCGTGGCTCAATGGTTAGTGTTGGACTTCAAACCAACAGGTCGCAAGTATGGCTGGCTGATAACGGCTAATAAGCCAGAAATGGGCATTACAGTTCCCCTTGTATTTGTCCGTAATGACATTCTGCCATTGTGTGGCTACTGGTTGGGTTCGAGAGTGGGCCCCAAGGTACAACGGGACGATTATGTCCCGTAACGCGATAGGTGAGCGCCTCGCTGTCATCGAGTCGTTAGTGAGAAAGTCACCTCTATCTGGCGAAGTCCTGAGTGGCCGTAGTGACCAAATATTTTTACATGTGCCATACACGTGCTGACAGATACACACGCAAAGACTCGCTCTTAAAAATGGGGTTTCAGATCTCACGTAAACGAGAGTTTCCATGAAGACAGTATAAAGAAGGAGCCACTTCGGTTTCACTCTCAGTCCAGAAGAGAACCCAGTTGTCTTGTCAGTTAGCAACTTGTTGAGCCATAAGTATTAAAGCGTCATGATATTTCAAAAGCGTGGTTGGTTGCATACAGTTGTGGAAATAAGCGGTAAATGCGAGCTGAACCAACCTCATTCTTTCAACCCTCTCTCCTTCTCGCTCCCTTTGTATCCCTTTCTCTGCAATAAAATTAATGGGAAAGCGGAACAAAGCCGGCTAAAGTTGATGTGAAAGGGTGCGAAAGGCGGCGCAAGACCTCCGTTTGCCCACACTAGATATTGCATCGCACAATAAATAAGACCACAATGCGAATGACGGAAAGGCTACGAGTAGTGTGGAAGTTATGGTGGTCCTTTTTCAACGAATAGTGCCTTGGAAGATTGCCAACTGACGGGATAACCTGGTTCTTATGAGGATATTTTGCATTGAATGGAGAACCGGGAGTCGGGCTGCAATGGCTCCTTTTTAATATGGGCATCGTAGCATTCTCACGCATGAGAGCCCATCTGCCCTTACGGAAGCTTTGCTCACGTTTTGGAGACCAGGTTGTGTATGGCACGCATAGAGATTTTGTTCAGCTTTATCTGTTACTGCGCTTGCGTCCACCTTCAGTCATTTTAACATAGTTTTGCGACTGGAGCCAGGTTAGAGAGTGTGATAGATACTTCACAAGTCTGACTCACCTTAAACTAATGTACGTCGTAAGCGTCGTCGCCTACGACGGTCAAATTGCCAGTTTGTTTAAGTAGAACGGCAATCGGTCAACTGGTCAGAGGCGTCTGTATCAAGACTGACGGGAGAAGAGGGCTCCTTGTCACTAATAGGATCTTCATTGGTGGGTGCTATAACCCTCCCCGAATTAAAAATCACACATTAACGGAAGTGTGCGGAAAGGCCCGCCAGACAGGGCCAAGACCGGTTAACCTATAAGCGGATCTCTTATGTGAAAAATAAAGCGCAAGAGCCGTGTGGACGAATTGCGATCATCGTAGCCACGAGAGAACAGTCACAGGGTGCGAGTAACTGGTTATGACAGTGGCAGTGGTCACTATGGCAATTGACACAGTTAGATAGCGAACGTACGAAAGAGGTCATAACTCATGCGAGGAGCGATAAACAGTAGATTACTGAATGACGGGTTTTATCAGTACACTTTTCGTGCCAGGGAAATCGATAAGGACCTGATGATTCCCAAAACAGGCTTCGTGTGCAGTCATATGAAAACAGCTTTTAAGTACAAACAGACTTCTGGATTGGTAAATTTATGAGATTTCGAATAGGTCTAGATTGTCTTAGTTAAAAGTAACACCTATTGACACGAATAGCAGGGTCATACTTTGTTCAATAAACCGGAGGAGGCAACCCGAACTCATACAGGAATGGTCGAAGATCGATCCTTTGGCCTCACGAAGCAAACAAGGTCCGAATGGGTGGCAAAGTTCACGAACAGACAATGTCCTACAAGGCCGAACCTGGACAAGCTACGATACTAGAGGGGAAGACGACCGATAATGGAGGGAGATTGATACAGAACTGTTTCGAGCTCATTGTACCTCAATCAAACCAATCATAAGCCTGACACAAGAAACAAAAGCATACGCACGCATACAGCGAAGATGATCTACAGACGAGGTCTAAAATGGTAATCAAACCGAAGTTCATTAGTGCCTCGCCATCTATCAATCTCTGTCGCTGCACGTGGGCGCACACCGATCCATTGGTTTCGCGAAGCAAGGAAGATTCCCATAGGTGGCAGGGGTTACAAACACGCCACCACCTGCCAGGCCAAAGCCGGATAGGGAAATTTTGTAGGCTTATTTACCTTCATTTAGCCAGCCATAACCTTGACGACCCGCTGGGCCAGAAGCGCAAACATGCGCGCACACACATGGCGTAGATGGCCCATCTACGGAGGGAGGGGGGCGTCTAGCAGATGTGTCAAACGCACCTCTTGGGACCGAAATCCATCAGTGCCTCGGCATCTGTTACCCGCCATCGGTGCAGATCAGGAAATGACACAGACCGATGCTCCCCGGCTTCCTGAAGCAAACGTACTCTGTGTGGGTTGGAGAGGTCACGAACAGGCGAGTATCTACCAGGCTGAACTCGGCCAAGCTATGATAGCCGAGGCCGTGGCGACAGTGATGGGGGTAGGTTGGTGCAGACCTGCAGTGATAATGTCGAGCGGCGGGCTAGCGGTGAAACACGACTCGATGAAGCGCTCGTAAAACACGATTACAGACGCCGTCTGTAGACCAGCTGCGCTGTGTGCGTGCGTGCACAAGTTTGTGATTCTGGTCCCAGGCGGTGGTCAGAGTTATGCAGAAGGGAATGAAGGCAAAATAAACCTGCTGTCAGCCACTCTACATGCTAAACTGTCAGGAGATAAGTTTCGAGCGTACAGAGACACGTTTCTGGGAGGCAGCGATTATAATTAAGGGCAGAAAACGCAAACAGGATTGGTCTACAGAAAAAAAGCACCCACAGCTGGAGTTGTGAGTTTTGATTCATTTGGCAGCATCAATCGCTCATTGCCCGACCAGGAGCCGCAGGGACTTCAGATTTGGGCTGTGGTCCAACTTTGTCTACGTCGGTAATGATCCACAATTATTACTCAATCGTTATCATGGTGCGGACGCTGAGCCCTTCAGAATAAAATCCCATTGCCGTACTCCATTATGTGATTAGGCTAGATCGGTGGACGTCACTCTCCCACGTAACTGGCTTGTCGTCATTGGAATGAAGGGGAACATAAGCGAGGGCTAAATTATTTCCACTTTAAAGAATATTATAGCATACGTTCAACCAGGCGAAAAATCGGACCATGAGGACCTGTGGATTAAGGGTATGCGTGCAAGAAGACGAAACCTTGTGCGAACGCTCCGTCTAGACCGCCTAAGAGTCAATTCGTTTGTTTAAACTAACTCGCCCTCCTGACTTCCCGCAGGCCATGACAGTTGGTTTAGTCTCATTCTAAGCACCCGATTTAGTTGGGACTGCTCGGAAAATGGAAATGTCCCCAACGTATCCAATTTATGTATATTCCCCAAGACCTTTATATTTGTAATTCGAAAGTAAAGGCATGGCATGTACTAAAAAGGTCACTCTACAGAAGGCGCGTGAAAATCCTCGCGACACCGAACTAGATCCAGAAAAGACGACTTTCACCATAAACTTAGAGGCACAATTTGATGCAGCAAGATGTCTTTGATTCAGTTGGAGTTATTTAAATGTGCTGTCTGCTTTGGTGCGGAACCCAGTAGCCTGATGATAGGGTTTTCGAAGAGATGCTGCCAAGATTAATTTAAGACAGAATTGTTGAAATCTGAGGAGCAAAGGTACACTGTTTTTTTTCATGGATTGCAGATTTTGTTTCGAAATGCGACAACGTTTCGGAAGAATCCGGCGTGCCAATTTAGCTCGTCATTTTCAGGTGAAATGCTCCCATCTCGAGAACGAATCTTTCTTTTTCATGACTGATAATAAAGCATAACTGAAGAGTATGCAAGTAAAAACGGCTCGACTGTTTGCAAAAAGAATTTCCGATTAATTAAGCTACCAGGAAAAAAAGAACCTCGCACACATGGAGGATCACGAAGACGTCTTATAGATCGGGCAGCGTAGACGTTTTTCCCCAACAAAACTAGGAGTTACATTGGCTGATGGCATGCGTTTATGGGGAGGCGTTACGTGTGCGAGCCCCTATCTATTGCCCCTATATACATGTGGCATGGAGTACCCAGAGGCTCATGTCAAGTTAGTCATTAGCCCATTTGGAAAAAGTGAGCGAGTTCGATCTAGGTCATGCCCAGCACTTGACTTCCACACCATGAAACGCTAAAAGTACGTCCTATCCATCCATCAGCTCGTAAGTTTACCAGCTGATGAGGTGACTAGGCTCTCTTACAGACCAAAAGCTGGCCCGCAGTGATCCTTTTACATCGATATGAGCTAGGGGAGAAATCTTTTCAATGTGCGAAATTTGCGAGAGCCTCTCTTTAAAGACTCGTTCCATTGGAATTAAAAAGTAGAATGTGAGTGGTACATGTAGCCGTGGATTCAGCCTCGTCAGACGCTGCACCCACTGCAACCTAGGGCTTGCATAAGAAGAGGGGGAGAACGCTGCCTAGGTTCGCTCAGTATAAACAAGCTTAAGCAGTAGGCTCTTCTGTAACTTCGAGACAGTGGTCACAGATACCATGCAGTGTTCACACTCAGGAACGAATGACGGAAGAGCTTTAACCATCCTTCGAAACGACAAGAGCAGAGTACGGCATGTGCACCTACTGTGTGTGAGAACTGAAATGAAGAATATGATACTGGCGATAAGTAATTATTTTAAAAATACACACCAAAGCGCATTGCGAGGCGGTGACCGCACCAGTAAACAATATTACCTGGCATAAAAACCGAATGACGAGGCAGCGAAGCACATGACGTGTCATTGGAATAAGAACGGGTTCGTGTGCGCGACATGTTTTATATATGGCTCCTAACCGGGCCACGTGGTAGATGCGCTGAGTCAACGTGGGGGCTAGATCAGGGCACGGTAGACGTTATTCGAGTGGCGCTCTCATAACAAATACCAAACATGGTGGCACGCATAGAAACGAGCTTAGGCCGCACCAAGCAATTTCGTCACTTATGGCATTTCCACACCATGGGATCTGAGTCAGGCGTGTCGGCACGGTCAGGGCCGTTTCCGGTGTTGCGAGCAACCTGCGCCCGACCCTGCTTCCGGTTTTCTTGACTCTTTCTTGATACTGAGCACAGACGGGTTAAAGAAGAGAGAGAGAACGGTGGATGTAGTGCAAGTCTACTATCATTTAAAACTAATCCACGCGCAAGCCACCATCCCTGCTCCACCGTGCTGTGGAGCGAGAGAGAGGGAGAGAGATAGCTGAACGTACCTCAGACAACTTAACTCTGAATTTAAACTGCGCCTCTAATGTGTTGAGAATTCCGAATCGAATTCTCTTCTTCAAAATATAAAACCCGAACTAGAGTTTATTTCAGATTGACGACTGAAGTTCCAAAGTTGAAGTAAAAAGTAACGAGATGCCTCGGCTTACACTGAGCCATGATCTTTTAATTGAAAAGGACTACCGATTGATTACTGCATACTGATTTCAAAGTTGACCTTACGAGCACTCTCCTCAACGGATGATACGCGACACCTCCACTTTGTGCGTATAAGGACTATTATGTGTGACATTCACAGACGTGGACCCAACGGTCTACTCCAGTATAACCATACGTAAGTTTCTTAACATTGCACCATAGGCAGGAGATATGCTATCTCATGAAATGTTGACCAAAATTTTGAAATGTCTTCGATGGAAAAAGGTTACTTAAGTTGGGTTATGTAATTAATTATTATGCAGCATATTACCGATATATGCCAGTCACGTCTGGATGCCCATTTTCGAACACCAATGGCCGGTGCTGGACAAAGTGCAAGTTTGCACAACAAAACGGTAGGAGGCCAAGGCTCACGCTGAGATAGTCCTTTTCAGTCGGAATTTTAACTTCGCCTGGACCCTTTGGTCAAGTTGTGGGTAGTTGGTGTTACATGCATTCATGCTCATCTCTGTCCAAAAGTGAGTCAGCAACTATGCACGCAAAACTACGCAGAGCGAAGATGTGAAGCGGCCTTACAACGCGCGGCACTGCAGCATCAGGTCGAAATGTGGACTGAGGGCATGGCAGGCGACAGGCAGCCGCTTTATACTACATCGGCCATTGGGTAGAGGTCTGGCTACCGGCATTGTGGTCTTGGCCTCCACTGAAACACGGCAAATAGGTAAGAGCAGAGTGAGACTGACCCCATGTACGACCTCGTCTTCCTACACAGTGAGATGGTGTAAGAGGTTCCCAACTAACGCAAGGGCTCGGTTTTCTTGACTTAACACTGATTTATGCAGTCACCTAAATCAAACTCCACTCTGCCAGTTATATTTTTGGTACAATGACAGACCCCAAGTAAATAGGTCTACTGAAAACGGAAATCTCAGCGTGTGGCTCTTTTCTGGAAAGTGGCGATAGGAGAAGTAGAAGGAAGGCACGAGGAAGCCAAGGCAGGAAATGAGTCTGAACAGTCAACTGACGTCTTCTGCTGACGCAACCGAGAAAATTGGGTGACCGTATATAATCCAAAACAAGAATGAGGTCCAGTGATGCAGAAACTAAATAGCCCTCACTCTTGAATTCATCGGATAATAACTTATTGTATTCTAAATCATTCAGAAAACCATTGAAATGCAGGAGCCGAGGTCAAAGGTGAGCAAGAGTGTGAAGTAACGCCGGATTAGGGAGGGGCGAGAGGTTACCCTCCACACTTTTCGATGCAACTCACGGACATGTAAATTGACCTTACGAAGTAAATGGGCCTGTCGTAAATGTAGTTTAACAGATAAGATTTACATTCAGTCGGGAAATCGGATTACATGGCGGTGATATTATGTTCTGTAAAAACAATTTAAGATAGGGTCACGGGTCCATACCCTATTAAGAGCACTCAAAGTTACATGATTGCCTTTCAGCTAGATGGCTTCCCAATACAGCGAAGACAGAATGGTCAATTGCAGCCGTCCGCGAATCTACCCCACAGCCATTCAGTCTGAAGGGGACCAAAAGACGCACATTCATTCTAAGGTGTAAAATTCCCCTCACTTCCAGTTTCCAACAGAAAATAGAGGATAGAACTTAAAATGCTTATTGGATTGTGTGCTACTGGAGGACCTAAATGTAATTCAGGTCGCAGCATGATCGTTGTCATTGATTACTATTTTCGAAAGGGAAATAAATCCGGTAAATTAACATGTTCTGGCGTTTAATCTGAAAAATTTCTGCACTAAACTCGGATGAAAAAACCATGGAGTTTATTTCTCATGCATTGTCGAATGTTTGACCTATTAAAGCATCTGCGATTACTTGAAATTATGGTTTGTTTTGGTAATAATTTAATTAGTACTTGCCATTTATCATTAATAAGTCCATCAGAAATTGTTGTCATAACTATTTATAAGTTATATTTTGGCGAGCATACGTTAGCTTTCGATAAATTCTTACTAGGCCTTTTATTGTTATATTTTTTTAAAAAGTTCAGATTAAAAATTTGCCGACATCTAGGCCATAACACCCATCGAAATAACAACCCAAAGGAAAATAGACGAACAAGACTGGTGACCTCGTATGTGCCGTATTTCCCCAGTCATTTCACAGGGCGTGGACCACGTGCGTTAAGGAAAATGACGATGAAGGAAGCCAGCTCTAGTCATGTCAAATATAATTCGTGACAAATGCAAGGGTTCAACGCCGGAAAAGATGCGATCTCACGCGGAAGGCACAGCCGCTTCCTCCCAAATGCAGCTGAATAGGAAGCAGGTGCTACCACTTAATCGTCTCGCAATGCCATACCGGGCTCGGATCGTGAGGTCCTCTGCACCAGGAGTTTACCGCTTCTTTCTACAGTGGTAGTAAAAGGCACCTTCGGATGCAATGTCTTTTCTCCGTAAAAAAGACATTTTTGTTGCTTATAAACAACACCCATAGTTTCTAAGTCAAATGACTACCGATAATTCAGCTATATGATGGATGACAGATGAAGAATGCCGCTGCGGCCTGAGAATTTGAGTAGCCATTTGGAAATTGAAAAGAGTACTTCGTTGTGACGTGTCATGCCGCAGATCATCGCCAGGGAAAAGGGTCCAAACCGTTGCGTTAGGCGTAAATGGGAATCAAATGGGATGGTGGAAGTTGGCTAGAGCCTTAAAGTCAACCAGTATGCCAAATCGTACAATTTTAAGTCAAACTAACCGTAGTACGGATAGAGATTGGACAGCTTTCCTATCGGCGATCAGGCACCTACTTTTCTCGCAGTCGTGAACAACATAAACTTAAAATCCTCACAACACACTGAGGCAGAGTTTGGGAGGCTGACATTTAGTCATTTGGCAACCGTTTAAGTCACAACTGATAGCGCCTTTTAAAAGTTTAAAAGTTGGCGCGAAGTCTTATAATGGGTAAACTAAACACCAAAAAAGAACAAAATAAAACGGATTTCCCCTTTTTCTCCGGTTTACCAGTGGCAGAAAAGCGAAGTAGCAAACGTTACATAAAGCTGCTGCTGACAAGTGTCCTACACAGGCTCAGATTTTACTTGTGGGATATATGCCACAAATATGGCACTAAGAAAGGATTTTTGTAGTCCTACGTTTAGTCAGGACGACTAAATTTTCTTGCCAGTTTGCAGATTCAGCATGCCGAAGAACGTATAGGCTTACTGGCATGAGATAGGCCCTTTACAACCAGGTTTTCTATGTTCTACCATTACGTCTACTAGCAGCTTATTCGTGTCAAACCATCTGGAATTCAAATTTTGTGCAGTGGCGTAATAGTATAGCCGCAAATCCCCGGCACCTAATTTGCCTGTTCTTAAATAATTGAAACCAAGAACTGGCAGAGGACTCGGCAACGGCCTATGTGCAAAATTATAAAAAGCGGAAGGAATTATGCCTTTTAAAATATCCAGATTCTGTTTGTTCGACAGTTATAAATATTATTGTAACCCTTTCGATAAAGTTTAATGAGTAACGGATGGGAAAATATAAAAAAAACATTAAACGTCTCCGTAGATGGCCACTTAGTCAGGTTTCGTTTAACAATTAAGTGCATAAGTTCGGAAGAAAATAATTTCGGTACTGCACTGAGCACTATTGCTGTTTTTGTGACCGCTAACAAGGTAAGAGCGTCGGAAATATTGTACATGAAGCTGAAACAATAGGTAGTCAGAGAAGAGTGTGTAACCATTGGTTGTATAAGACTTCAGAAAAATTTAACACATACGAAAGAATTTGAGGCAGAGTTTGCCGTATTAACTGAGAAAATGCCCTATAATTAACTGTCAGTACTCAGTTGCAGAATATAAACTCATGCACATGCTAAAAAGCAGTCCAAAGGAATGCAATTTAACGGCTGACGAGCGATCCATTCAGGGGTTGCATTGAGGTGGCTACACGGGAAAACAATGTTTCAGTAGATTAACGCGCATAGTTACATTCGGTCCCACAAAAGTCCTAATGCGGTATTTAACTATCCCATTACTTCAGTCGTGCAAATTGTTCCATTGTACGTTGACATGCCAAATGACCGAGGCCTAGATCCATCAACGTTTCCCAGTAAAGGCTCGAAGTAACTCGTTGCTATTGTCAACTCATTCTTACAAGTGCGACGTACAAAAGTCAGATGTATGTGTCCATTTTCTACCAGTTAAGAATTATAAATCTTCAGTAGCAAGATTCTATTAAATCACGGTCAATTTTCAGCGAACAAATATTCACCTGAGAAGCTTTAATAGCGGTGAACATGTTGAACTGATGTTTTTAGCGATAGCAGGGTTGGCTGAGACTGACTATGATTGTTGAAAGTTAATGGTCTACACTGTTTTAATCTGAAATTTACGAGGCCAGATTTTTTGCCGGCTCATTGAAAACAGACACTGGACAGAGGAAAAACAGGCATAAATTACGCTTGAGGGAAACTTGTTGGATTAGGTGTTTTCTAACCTATAATAATTGCCATGACTACTAGCTTGCCTATTGCACCGCTACCTTTTGCGGTGTAAGGCGTAGTAAGGCACTTACATTGATAGTAATAAAAAAGGTGGTATCAGAAACACTGGTGTTTGGTGATGGTCTTACGTTTTAATCAAAACGTAAGTTTTCAAGGACAAGGCAGGTTGACTCAAACAGCTCTAGATCTAACTGACTCAAAAATTTGTAAACGAAGTTAACGGTAGCATAAAATACCCCAAGAAACTTAGCAGCTTTAAATAACGGGAGATGCAAGTCTATCACAAACCATGGTCGGAATCATTACGGATGCAAGTGCGTTGTACCGAAAGTACTTAGACGCGCCCAAAGCGGCGTAAGGACTTTGGTGAATAAAAGTTTTGAAAAATACAAAAACAATACTTAACAAAGGGAAACGAAGGTGAAAACGGAATAAATGTAATTAAAATCTCAGAAAATTACCGGAAGAAGGAGCCCTTTAGGGTATGGTTAGAGAATATGGTGTAAGCCAATGAAAAAATCACTCTTAATATTATTTGCTATCAATCGGCAGCAATGACGAAGCTGTTGACTACTTACATCAAAGTCCAGAGGTAATCGCAGAGTATTAAATTTAAAACGATTTCGTCCTTTTTCTGTGACAGTGTAACGCTATTTAAAACTGAATGGTGAAAAGGTTCGTAGGAAGCAGGAGCATTATAATTGCAGGGAGAATATTAAGTCCAAATAGTTTTATTAATGTAGGGGGCAAATTGTTTATGATTTCGAAGGGTATCGCAGAAGCATTCAAGACTATACTCATGTGATTCATTTCCAACCAAGTGACTCAACACGAGTGCCGTCTCGGACGGCTGCAGTTAAATGTTCTGTTGTCGTTAGTCATCTGCCGTAAGGAGCCTAACTGCGTGAACTTAAGTTGTTCCCTCTTAATTAAAGGTAATCTCGCGGTGACCTCACCCAAGCCTTCTGAACTTTCCGAGGTCATGAGTGTGCTCTAATTTGATGAATTCCTCTAATTGGCCGGGATGGGCCATCCGCTGCGTCATCCTTTTAAACTGCAGATGATACACTGACGTCAGATGGAACGAGTTCTTGCTGAGGGTCCGTTAAGAATCGAATGGATGACCTGACGTTGTGTCACTTTCCGAAACCGTTGAAACACTTAAATGCAAACTAGATGCTCATTTTCTGAGAAACAACTGTACATATAATTACAATTATGGAAATGGCGGCGCTTTACATCCGGCTCACATATACCAAATGACTTTACATATACCTCTCTCAGATTAACTGTGGCAGAAGGTTGAATCTGTTGCTTTTTTGAATTGGAATTGTTAGCTTAAAGGCGCAAGTCTATATCCCTCAATATTATGAAGGTCAAGACACGATAGCTGGAACAAGAGCTTTACTAACCGGAATTTTCGGATTCCCAATAATTCAAATTTAGATTTTGCTGCTGTTTTTTGGAAAGTGGACTTGAAATATTCCAATACACTCCATTTTTATCCTTTTTGAAAGCTACTCATAATGAGTATCAATTTGCATGCACAATAAAAATAAATATACAGCTTAACTCGTGCTGGCTCTGAAAGACAAAGCTGGAGTGACTGTGCTAAAATGCATTAATCTTTATACTTCTCACTGGACTAGGTAAGTAAAGTTTGGGTTTTCTGGGGTTTAAATTGTGGCGCGATGACAATACAGCAACACTTCATTTTGCAAAATCCGCCTGTGATTTGACTGACGGGAGAGGTGAAAGATTAATATCGGTGTAAAATACGGAACCCTATAAATTTCAACAGATAAAGTGCGCAATAATTCAAAGCTTACCTTTTTATCTTATTTTATTACTGCATCATAACCATCACCCATTAGAACTTTAGTAGGACTAGGTGGCGCATTGGAAGGACAGTAGAGGCTGACTACCTCACCTCCTATTGCAATTAGTGGAACTGAAAGTCAAACCGAACCGAGCCTCTGGAAATCTAATCAAAGAAGTTTGGCATACTGTCCACTCTATGGCATAGAAATTGAAGGCATGGGAAAAATCGATGAGCTGTACAGATGACTGGAAGTAGATATCGGATACAGGGTCCATAATAACAGTCGATATTGCGTGGATATACTCATCACGGCATGCTGAAATGAGTGCAGTCTGTGTTCTCATTGGTTAACCATTTTATATCACTTTATCCCTGATTAACTTATGCGTCTTTGTTGTGATGCATGATTTTCCACGCGACTACTGTCATAGTGCTTGGCTGTGTCATGGCGTGCGTGCACGTGACGGGTACATGTGCCAAGAATTTTTCCCATTTGCTTTTTCGGTTTAATTTGTCGCATTCATCTTACAATATGTTTGGACAGGTATCGAACCGGACATGAAGAACACAGATTGTGCGGCATGAAGAAGAAAACAGATGAAGTATCTTAGCATTGTAAGTGAACCCTGCTAGCACCAGCCCCTCTTGTTCTCGACTAGTCCCATGGGAATTCCGGGCTAAGCGCAGCCATGGATGTTAGGGGAATGCAACACGCCAGCCTCGGATAGCCCTGCGTTTGGAAAACTTTGCGCAGGGGGATGCACCTTTTTGCCGTTCATTGCACCTGTCCGTTCATCAATTTCCTCACCCATTGTACACTGCCTCCTAGTGACAGTATTATTGCCCCCTTTAATATTGCATATCAAAACCTCTAAACGATGTCGTACACTACATGACTCCCCCGCCCTACATTCTTGCGTTCTATGCGAAATCTGCTGTTGCAGGAAATGTAGAAGACACAAATTAAGGAGAAATTATATTTTATAAGAAGTTGAAGGATTTTGAAAAAAATATATGCTAGGCAAATTATGGTATCCATAGTTCGTAACAACTACGAAATCCGTCCATCGACCACGGAGCCCCCTTTATATTTGGCTGGCTCCTGTAAATGAAAATTGCATAAATAAAACGGTTGAATGAGCTACGTGTAAAATACTGTCAATTAAAGGAAGGTAGTTACATGTGCTACGAACATTTGCCTGAAAAATAATACTTTTAGATATTAAATAGATATTAAATTATACTATAAATTCCAACCACTTGATTAGTTACAAGTACTTAACATTATTGCCTAAAATCATTCCCAAAACCTCTGCATAGTCTTCTAGGCTCAGGCGTCTCCCTCCTCTTAGTGCACTTCACTGTATGAGGCACTCGGCTGATCTGCATTCCACAGTCAGGGCTTGCCTAAACCAGTGCGCACACGCACTCGCACGCACTCATGCTCACAATGAAGACGGTGGCCATACCATTACCACTTCTTGTATAGATTTTTTTGTTTGGGGTTGTCTGCGAAATGTTAAACTACCTAACTGTACTGTAAGCGTTTTAATGCAGTACTGGCCCTGCTGCTCAACCTGGTCACGCAATTGGAGAATTAGCCACTCAGACATAAGCATGGATTAGTAACTCGCTGTGAAAAATATTTAGACTCATGATAGGCAGTATATAGGAAGAAGGTATTTACCGTGTCCTCTGACGTAGACAGTATCGGGCAGACAATGACGTCATGGTTTGAACTGGGAATCTAAATAGAATAGTATAAACAGGATAAAGGCTAGCGCAAAATGGATAGAGTTGCGTCTAAAATGTTGAGCGACAAATTTAAATATAGACTAACGAAAAACGAAGCCCCCGTAGGTATCACTTAGTATTCATTGCAGTATGTCCTTGGCCTGATCAAATGCGTTATGCAAAAGTGAAAACAGAGGACGCCTTCTTGTGCATCCACACTACGTAGAGAACAGATGATGCCAAAGACGCTACATTTAAATAATACTTACAGACAAAGAATTTAAATGGGAAAGTTTTTTGCGTAATTCAAAAGCAATTTCTTTATAAACCATAAAATTGTTTATACAACTATAGAATGTATTGGAAAACATTAAAAATTCGCACTTATTGCAAATTTTTAATTAATTTTAAAGCCAGGAAAAAATTTGCTGGTGGAAATGTGATATAGCTATTTTTAAGACGTGACATACGTGGTATATAGATAATCAGACAGTCCCGTCAAACAAAATCCAAAATCGCTTTCAATTCCTTGGTAAAGTTGTCAAAAGAACATATCTAACGGCGGAGTGAAGGAACCAACTATTATATGCGACCCAGAAACTGGGTGACTACGCCAGACAAGGCAACAAGGGCAATCGATACGCTGTATCTGGACACGAGGCTCCAGATATCGATGCAGGCCTAGCTCGGGTGCGTGTTGATGCTCAAAACCTGAAGAACAACTGTTTGTCCATTCCACGGTCTCCACACCCTGCATTCGTTTAAATACGTTAAAAGTGAAACGGACATGACGGGCAGGAAAATGTAGGGTTGTTGTGACACTTTCCTATTTACCTTTTCTTTTCCTTCTGTACCCCAACAACCGGGATAGTAATCGAAGCCCCGCTGTTCAACGACTCTTTAATCTCGAGGGATATATCATCCAGCAGTACTCCATTCCCTCGTTAAACACTTCCTATCCGATTAAGTCTAGCCTATTTATTATCTTAAGTTGTTGGAGGATATCCTAGATATTAGCTCTCGTTACTATTTTCATGTTTCAGCAACTCTATAACTGTGAATATATCCCTATCCCAGGTCTACGTTGTCCACTATTACGATCCATAATATGAAGGATTCTCAGCAGCAAGGCTTGTCTGAGATGAATGAATCTGATACAGAACCTGATTTATTAGACTGTGAAGAATCTTATCCAGGGTCTGGATCTTTTACGGAAGACGAAAGTTGACATAAAGATGCCAAAGAAAGAAGGTTGTTATATTAGTGACAGCTGGTGTCAGTCCGTTCTCACCTCCCATTCTGCAGCCTAAAACATTACACGCACAAAAACGTTCTACCCAAATGCCAGACTGCCGCATCGACGCTCTTCTAGCTCTTAACGCTTATCAATTGGGCCAAAACATTCGTGATTGGCTGATTGAACTTTCCTTCTTCTTTGCTTATGTTCCCCCAGCCAACCATACTGGCTATATGTTGAGGTTCCTCCTTCCCCTTACTGGAAAACTTGCTCTCACTGCAGGATTTAATAGTAACACACCGTTTCAAACCATTACTGCGTTGCTTTTCACCCTCTTCGACAACCAGTTAACTCCGGAGACATTAAATCAACGTTTTCCAAACCTTCGCCAAACTCGCAATCAATTTCTGGAAGAATTTGCCCTAGAGTTTGCCCTAGCAACCTACCCAATCTACCACAGGTTGATCAATATTTACCAATACTCCACCATTTGCGACAGGCCTTCTTGATCGTACTGCAACAAATATTTTCATCCTCCATCCCCACACCACGCCTTGCGGTGGCAATTCATCAATGCAACAGATAGGAAGACTTTCAGTCACATGCGGACGTCAGAAACATAAATGGCCGCGTCAGCAATACTCTACCTGACGAGCCGGGTTGACCAACTCGTCAACTTTCGGCCCATTTCCCGAAAAACTGCTCGGGTTGCCAATGTTGCGCTGCCTTTGGATCCTGAGCCTGTCATTGTGGGCACAAATTTAGCTGTAATTCCTGATCTGTAGTCCTTGCTTGTGCACTGATTCCTTGATATTACCATAACTTACAGTAGAAATTGAGCACACGGAATATACACAACCAGTCCTCGTCGATAATGGAGCTGATGTTTCGGTTATAAAAGCCTTCATGATTTTCCCATCCCTATTCATGGACATAATCAGACTTTACACCTGGCCGAACCCTTAGGCTGCCACTAGTACCTGAATGTCCATCATGAGGAGGATACTTTTGGCAGTGCAACTTAGCTCTGCAACGATCCAACACGATTTTTAGTCACCCCCAACATCAATTGGGACTTCATAGTAGGGGTTGAGTTCCTCTCCAGATCAGACTGCATTATGAACGTCAAAGACCGACAGTTACACTTACAACCTACACAAACCTGTAAAATAGAATTGACAGAGACGAACCCCGATCAGATATATAACGCTGTAATGGCATCATTAACGTTCCCACCAACAAACGTTGACAGCTGTTATCCCAAATATCCTATGTAGATCATCGCTAGCATGTGACATGAGTTCGATATAGGTTAAACGCATCCCCATCCATTATAGGGCTGAAGTCGAGAAGCAGTTAGGCAACCTTTTAAGTGCAGACGTTATCTGCCCCTCACTCTCTTCATGGGCATCACCCTTTGCTATCGTCCCCAAGAAAGACGGTTTACTACGGTTGTGTGTCAACTACCGGTAGTTATGCGCGGTCACGATATTTGACTCCTTTCCGTTACCCCATAATGATGATAAACTCTTACGTTTGGGTCCCGGCAGTTCGAAATAGAACTTATAGACCGACAAAAACCATGTTCACGGCGCCTAAAGGCCTTTTACAATTTAAGAAACCTTTAGAATTGTGTTACGCCACTGCAACGTTCCAACACCTCATTCAGAAGGTCCTCCGGCATCTTTTGTCCCACACTTGTCTCATCTTCTCGGACGATATCATTATTTTTGGCTGCATCATAAAGGAACACGCTGCTAATTTAATTTGGTCATCACAGCCCTTAGAGACGCTGGACTAACAGTGAACCCTAGCAAATGCCTCTTTTTAAGAGCAGAGGTTACCTTTCTTGTCTAATGGGCAAAGATAACCGGAAAAGATAAATCAAATTCTAAATCCAAACGCAATTGATGAGTTTCGTCGGTTTAGCGTCGTACAACCACCGGTTTATCCATAGTTTTGCGTACACAGCCGCATTTCTCTTTAAACTGACAGAGAAATGCAGAAACTTTAAATGGACCTCTGAATGCGATGAGGCTTTCCGTACCTTAACATCAGCACTCTGTTCAACACGCGTCCTTGGTTTACCCAATACAAAAACTGATGATCCACTTTTCATCCTCGACACCTACGCTAGTGGTTTCGCAATGGATGATGTTCTATCCGAGACAGATAACCACGGGATAAAACCATCTATCTGTTTTTTCAGCCACACACTCTCAAAGACACAACGAATCTACTGCACATTCCGATGGTAATTGTTGGCTATCATTACGTTCATTCAGCATTTTCATTATTCAGAAGACTAGTTGACGAGCATTCGCGTGTTTTCGATAAATTCTCATCGGGCCAGTACATTTATATGGGAACAAAGTACAAGCTAAGACACATGATCAGTTATGTTTATCTCGTCATACCAATGAGTCGTATAAATAGGAGAGGGGGTGACGATAAGAGCCAACTTGTTAAGTGGCAGTTAGGTTTTGGTGGAGTCGTTCACTTGGGTAGGGGTGGAAGAGGAGAGACGGCGTGGAGTGCACGTAGTTAAGCCGTCGTCGGCCATGCTAAGGGCGGAGCTTGTAGCAGGTTCTTTTGTGTGCACAAGACTGGCTTCCGTAACCGGACGATGGTAGCTTCTGCTGTTGCTAGCAGCCTCTGACACAGTGACGTGATATAATTTGGTGGCAACTTATAAATCAGGTAGGATTTCCTCATCCCAAGGTTAAATAACTACCTGATTTTTGGATAAAACTTTGCATTTTTAACACTCTATCACCTGCTTATACCTGTGGTGCTCGTCCTCTCATACAGTCGGGAATCTTTAGAGTCAACGTTTTCACCCGACATAGCCTCATTATTAGTCTGGTTGATCCGCTATACTAAGCATTTTTCTCTATCACTTATAAAAGTCCTTAGTTAAAATTTTGGAAAAACATTGGTCGTAGATAATCATTTGCCTGATTTTTCCTAAATTTGAAAAAATTTAAGTCTCCTCTTAGAAAATATGAGAATGAAAATCTCAGCTGGTCGAAAGCTCTCAGCCATTGAACCGAAGCTTCGTATGTGTGCGTCTAATAGTTACAGCAGTGCTATGCATATGCAACCAGTTCTTAAAACTAAGCAGCTTGATCTCTCTGCTTTATGAAATTATAATAAATTTCTGTTAAAGTTAGTATCAGATCATACTATAGTGGGGAACTTATTCAACGGTAACATCTCAGATATTCCCTATCAGGAATGTCAGCGTCTGGAACCTCTCATCCATTTGGTTGCCAGTGACGCATTAGACCGAAAGAAAAGAAATTTTATTTCAAATAATTTTTCCCGAGACAGACGACCTTTTGACGTTGCCGTAGACTTCCTGTACTCGTGCGGCGTCAACTAAAAAATATTGGAAGCCGAATTCCTCTGCTCACGTAGCAAAAAATCCACCTATATTAGTCACCATTTATTAACCAATCGAGGTGGACACAATCTTTGCACAACAAGGTCACATTTCTCGTTATCTAGAAGTTGCAAAATGTTTCCTGTGTCGAGAGCTTACACCGATGGAGTTAACGAATGTGTCTCCCACCTCTCGCATAGGTCTTCGGCATCTCAGTCTATTATTCATAAGTCTGGTCAGGGCTATACAAACCACAACGAGATGGTACATCAATCTGTTCTGGTGCCCGGTTCGAAAACCCCTTAACTTCACCTCTCACGTTTCTTCCAACGAATCCATTAACGTCTTCTACCTCACGAATAGGGATTTCAAACTCAGTAGCTATCAACCATATCGTGAGACCCACTTTTATGTCACTGACTCCGTCTAAAGTGACAAGATCGACTGCTTCTTCGTTTCAAAATAAGTTTTCCTTGCATTTCTGCTGTTTACTTAGTCCAAAAAAACTTGGTCAGATACGCCTTGCTACTATACATACACAAAATGTCATCAGCAATTATCCCAAGCAAACAACTTATCAGGCTTCCCAATTTATTAACTCTACCCCTTATGGTACCAGTTTTTCAACACAATTTGTGCCCTTTTTAAATCTAATTCTCTCCTCCCACATTATTCCTATATTCATCAAAAGCCGTTATATGACCTATTCCTATTTTCACTTACGCAGAAAACAGCCTTCCTCTCAATGGATAAGAAACAAAAATGTTTATCTACAATCCTTATTTAGTTAACAGTAACAGCTTAGTAAATTGTAGACTACAGAAATGTAACTTTTCGCCCAAACCTTCTTCCCTACAGTTTACATCCCCACCAGCAAGTCTTCCTATCTACTAAACACTTATGAGCGTATTCCGCGTTCCACAAATACGCTCACCATAGTTTCACTCAACGCGAGGTCAGTCGTGAAAAAGATGGCTGAGCTAAGAACTGTAGCCTTTGAGTTTGACCCGGATATTATGTGCATCACAGAATCTTGTGCTCATGCTCTAATTTCCTATTCAAAGCTGGCTTAAGATAACTTTCGTTTATATTGACAAGACCAAGTTGAAAAACGTGGCGCTGGTTGTCTCCTTTACCCTAGATCGTCTCTTGCACATTCTTATTACAATCTTAGCATTTCTACGTTTTCTGGAAATACTTGTCTCGTTTCAGTCGTCCTCCCGCACATGAAAAAAACCATGATTGGCGGTGTCTAAAATCATCCTCGTTATTCCGGCAATGAAAGTCAGCTCTGTAAACTCATTGAAAAAGTTATAGAAGCTCCGCTTGATGTCAAAATAATTTAAGCAGATTTTAATTTGCCAGAAATTGACTGGCATACAAATACTTCTCCTCCAAAATTTGAGACCATGTTGAACACGATTAATTTTTCAAACATATCTCAAATAACCAGCTCAATGATTTGAAAAGATAGTTTTTAAGATTTAATTTTTATTAATTGCTTCCATCCTTTGCTTACGAATTTCCATGAAAACCGTTTAACAAGTGATCACGCATTAATGCATTGTTGTTTTCCAATCTACTCCTCTGTAAAGCCAGAAATAAAACATACTTATTTCGAATTTGCTCATGGTAGCAAACAATTATGGTCGTTAGGGTCAAGAGAAGTGACTAAGATACCCTTATTGCTGATTTATCAGACCACCAACAGAGGAGCTCAAAACGATCGTCAACAGTCGAAGTAGGGTCAACACCGTGACACTGCTCCGCGAGGGCATATGAAGCGGCATGATAGGTTTATTCTGAGCGTAGTATGAAAGGATAATAGAAAATCCGATAATTGAGTAAAAAGATATCAAAATAATGCGCTCTGGGTGCTAGTTGGCATGGGAATGAATGATGAAACTGAGACCTGAACAGCTGAGTTCTCAGATTGTAATTCTGATAATGGCTATCGACATTCGAATTGGAGGTGCTTTAAAACGAGCGCGCAATATGACGACTGTTTGGCGATCATTATGCGTACGCATGGGTTGAGAAGACATCAAAGTTCGTTGGAGAAAGGATGCATGGAGGATATAATTTTGAGATGGCCATCTTAATTCCCAATGGTCATTTCTCGGGGTCATGAATAAAGCTGCTCAGGAAGGAAGAGGAGAATAAAAGGTTAATTGAATCAGTGTTAAGATAAATGTGCAGTCTTCGCTTAAAAATAGATAGGTTACTTGCCAAGCTTATATCGATTGGAAAGTTATTCCGAAGAAAGAAATACCTGTAAGTTAAGAACAGAGAGCTTTTAGTTGTCGATGATATATGAGGCGGTAAAATCAGTGAAGAGTTACGTAGGTTGTATGGGCGACTAACGGGGGTAAGGGCTGGAATTCCTGGAATATTTTTACTAATATTGAGGCGATAAAGGAGGCAAAACCCGGCTTTTAGTCTCCGAACCCATAGACATGTTAGGTTAGTAAGCTGACACCTAATCGAGTAAGAGGTAGTTGAAAGTATCGGAGGTAAGAGTTTCCGAGTAAATGTCTTTGGACCTTTTCAATTTTAGAACGGCTACACTCGGTCATATAACCAACAATTAATGGCAATGCTAAAGAATGGGAAGGACAAAAATTTGCAATATCTTAACTTAATTTCAGGAAAACAGAAATTAAAAGAGATAAAGCCACAAATCTGGGCAGCTTTGGCCAAAATTCCAGCGGTATGAGGCGACAGATCTAAATTATTAGTGCAGCTTAAACCAAAGTCCTTGATGATAGAACATTCAGTCATATGGGTGCCTTGAAAATAAATGGTTGTGCTAGTCTGCCAAGCCCGGGGCACATGTAACGACACTTAGAAGGTGAGAACTCCAATTGCCACGTTAATCTCCACGCGGAAACAGCATGCAAGTCTGCATGGATTTCTTCTAAGCATCGTTGGGCCGAAGATTTAAAGAAGGAATATACGCATTTAAGATCGTCCGCATAAATAAAAGAATGAGTGTTTAACTGCTGATGAGATATCATTAATGAAAAGCAGAAAAATAGAGGACCTATCATGGTGCCCTGAAGGATACCGCTTACAATCGGGGGTCTCAGTTGAAGATGAGGACCCCACTAACACCTTTTGTTTACGATTAGGTTAGATAGGACGTGATGAAATTGGTAAGTGGAATACGAAGTCCTAAAGCTTCTAACTTACCTACGAATCTCCTATGAGGCACTTTATCAAAGGCCTTGCTAAGATTAAAATAGATAACGACCACAGAATGATGATCATTACGAAGAGAGGGTAATATATTTAGAAATGACATGTGACAGGTTGCACAAGAGCGATCAGGTAGGAAGCCATGTTGGGAAGAGCTAAGAAGTTGATTGCTTATGCAAAAATCTGTTATTTTTATGGCAATTAGTTTTTCACAGAGCTTAGCAAGAGAGGGTATTTTGTGAGCACCGCGATAATTGTGAACATCCGAGCGTAAGCCAGATTTAAATACTGCAATAATAATAGAGGTTTTCCAATAAGCAGGACAGAAACCATTCTCAAGATAAACTGAGAACACTGCTTAGCAATGGCGGGCGATCGCTTAGTTGTTTAATAAGGGAATTTGGGATGTTGGCGGTTCCAACTGAGTGTGATTGGTTAAGTTGGCTTATCTCTTTCTGGATATTGCTAGTAATGGAATCAATATTAGTGAGCAATTCATGAGATTTCAGGGAAATCGAAGGAACGGGATCAGTTTCAAGGATAAAATGTTTGGCAAAGAAGGAATTTAACAATTCTGTTTTGTACAAATCCTCTGTAATGAAATTATTATTTCAATGGATAAAGGGCGGAATGAATTTGTGAGCTAAAGCAGAAGAACGGAAACGGAACACTTGAGCAACAGATGTGGAAGTATTCCTATTGCTTATTGCTAGAGACTCCCTACGCCTTTCTCGCGCGATCCTCATTTTTGAAGCTAATTCAAATATTTGTGTGATCCTTAAGTGGACCAATAACGAAATTATGGACGGATCCTTAATCTGCTTTCGTAATTTTTTAAAGTCGATTTTGAAGAAAGTGTAGCACTACGAAAGAAGCAGCATTTTATATAAAGGTCTTTTGTGGAATTAAGTTGAGGAGGTCTTCTGTTAGGCCTAGCAATGTATCGCGTAAATAAACTTGGATCACTATTTGAAAAAAGCTTGGCCAATCCAGAGTGCTTGTAAAATTATTTATTAATTGTTTGCTACCATGAGCAAATTCGAAATAAGTATGTTTTATTTCTGGCTTTACAGAGGAGTAGATTGGAAAACAACAATGCATTAATGCGTGATCACTTGTTAAACGGTTTTCATGGAAATTCGTAAGCAAAGGATGGAAGCAATTAATAAAAATTAAATCTTAAAAACTATCTTTTCAAATCATTGAGCTGGTTATTTGAGATATGTTTGAAAAATTAATCGTGTTCAACATGGTCTCAAATTTTGGAGGAGAAGTATTTGTATGCCAGTCAATTTCTGGCAAATTAAAATCTGCTTAAATTATTTTGACATCAAGCGGAGCTTCTATAACTTTTTCAATGAGTTTACAGAGCTGACTTTCATTGCCGGAATAACGAGGATGATTTTAGACACCGCCAATCATGGTTTTTTTCATGTGCGGGAGGACGACTGAAACGAGACAAGTATTTCCAGAAAACGTAGAAATGCTAAGATTGTAATAAGAATGTGCAAGAGACGATCTAGGGTAAAGGTGACAACCAGCGCCACGTTTTTCAACTTGGTCTTGTCAATATAAACGAAAGTTATCTTAAGCCAGCTTTGAATAGGAAATTAGAGCATGAGCACAAGATTCTGTGATGCACATAATATCCGGGTCAAACTCAAAGGCTACAGTTCTTAGCTCAGTCATCTTTTTCACGACTGACCTCGCGTTGAGTGAAACTATGGTGAGCGTATTTGTGGAACGCGGAATACGCTCATAAGTGTTTAGTAGATAGGAAGACTTGCTGGTGGGGATGTAAACTGTAGGGAAGAAGGTTTGGGTGAAAAGTTACATTTATGTAGTCTACAATTTACTAAGCTGTTACTGTTAACTAAATAAGGATTGTAGATAAACATTTTTGTTTCTTATCCATTGAGAGGAAGGCTGTTTTCTGCGTAAGCGAAAATAGGAATAGGTCATATAACGGCTTTTGATGAATATAGGAATAATGTGGGAGGAGAGAATTAGATTTAAAAAGGGCACAAATTGTGTTGAAAAACTGGTACCATAAGGGGTAGAGTTAATAAATTGGGAAGCCTGATAAGTTGTTTGCTTTGGATAATTGCTGATGACATTTTGTGTATGTATAGTAGCAAGGCGTATCTGACCAAGTTTTTGGACTAAGTAAACAGCAGAAATGCAAGGAAAACTTATTTGAAACGAAGAAGCAGTCGATCTTGTCACTTTAGACGGAGTCAGTGACATAAAAGTGGGTCTCACGATATGGTTGATAGCTACTGAGTTTGAAATCCCTATTCGTGAGGTAGAAGACGTTAATGGATTCGTTGGAAGAAACGTGAGAGGTGAAGTTAAGGGGTTTTCGAACCGGGCACCAGAACAGATTGATGTACCATCTCGTTGTGGTTTGCATAGCCCTGACCAGACTTATGAATAATAGACTGAGATGCCGAAGACCTATGCGAGAGGTGGGAGACACATTCATTAACTCCATCGGTGTAAGCTCTCGACACAGGAAACATTTTGCAACTTCTAGATAACGAGAAATGTGACTTTGTTGTGCAAAGATTGTGTCCACCTCGATTGGTTAATAAATGGTGACTAATATAGGTGGATTTTTTTGCTGCGTGAGCAGAGGAATTCGGCTTCCAATATTTTTTAGTTGACGCCGCACGAGTACAGGAAGTCTACGGCAACGTCAAAAGGTCATCTGTCTTGGGAAACACTATTTAAAATAAAATTTCTTTTCTTTCGGCCTTATGCTTCACTGGCAACCGAATTGATGAGAGATTCCAGACGCCGGAACTGCTACCACCAGTATTACCTCCATGATGGCTAAGATAAATTGTTTCATGTACAAATCAGACAGTTCGCCCGTTAATTTCGACGAGGTCTATTGTATGCTCCACACCAGGCGGTGCAGCGACGGCACCATGTACAGCAACGGCTGCGGGAGATGCAGGATCCCTGGATGTTCTGAAAGGCTGAGAAAATCCAGGGGTATGCGGACCGCAATGAAATGAAAAACTTCTTTAAAGCCATCAAGGCCATCTACGATCCGTGTATCAAGGGGACCGCCCCACTACTCAACTCTGACGGCACAACACTGCTGACAGAGAAATCGCAAATTCTGAAGCACTGGGCCGAGCACTTCAGAATTGTCCTTAATTGCTCATCAGCCATATCCGATGCTGCCATTGACCGACTCCCTCAAGTGGACACGAACAATGACCTGGATCTGCCGCCTTCTCTACGTGAAACCATCCGGGCCGTGCAGCGAATTTCCAGCGGTAAAGCACCGGTATCCTACGCAATCCCACCGGAAGTCTACAAGCACGGTGCCCGGCTGATGGCAGAACTCACAACACTCTTCCAGGATATGGGGCATTAAGGAAAAGTTCCTCAGGATTTCAAAGACGTGACCGTCGTCCATCTCTACAAATGGAAGCGGGAACCGGCAACTCTGTGATAATCACAAAGGCATCTCGTTGCTCAACATCGACGGAAAGATCTTCGCCCGTATCTTTCTCAATCGTCTGAACGGTCACCTAGAGCAAGGCCTGCTCCCGAAAAGTCAATGTGGCTTTCGCCGACATCGCGAAACAATCGATATGATCTTTGCCGCCCGCCATCTACAAGAAAAGTGTCAGGAGATGTGAACTCACCTATACATTCGCAGTGACCAACGGAGTGAAGCAGGGCTGCGTACTGCCCCCCACCCTCTTCAGTCTCATGTTCTCGGCTATGCTGATAGACGCCTACCGCAATGAGCAGCCTGGTATCCGCATCGCCTACAGAACTGACGGGCACCTTCTCAACAGTCGGCGTATGCATACTTCAACGCACGTGACTACGTTTTCAGTCCATAACCTGCTCTTCGCGGACGACTGTGCCCTTAACACCGTGACGGAGGAGGACATGCAAAGGAGCATGGACCTCTTCGCCGCAGGCTGCGCAGATTTTGGATTTACAATCAGTACAGCCAAAACGGTTGTCATGCACCAGCCGCCACCCAGCGCGGAATGCAATGCTCCTCGAATCAATGTCAACCGAGTGGAATCACAAATGTATCCACCTGAACACCGAACTGAATATGTACAAGGCCGTCGTCTTGACGACACTCCTTTACGGAGTGAAGAACTGGACCGTCTACTCGAACCAGGCCAGGAAGCTGAATCACTTTCATCTCAGCTGCCTCCGCAGAATACTGAAGCTGAGATGGCAAGACAGGATCCCGGACACGAAAGTCCTGGAGCGAACCGGAATCATCAGCATCCACGCCATGCTGAGGCAAGTGCAACTGCGATGGAGCGACCACCTGGTAAGAATGGACAAGGAGCGTCTACCCAAACGACGTTTCTATGGAGATGTCGCTACGGGTGCTCACCGGCAGGGAGGTCAAAAACGACGCTACAAGGAAACTTTGAAGAAATCGCTGAAGCAACTGCAAATCAACCCAGCGATCTGGGAGGACCTAGCCCAGGATAGACCGGCATGGAGAAGATCCATGAAGACTGGTTCAGCAATCTATGAGACCAATTGGATTGCCGCCGCCAAGGCCAAAAGAGCGGCACTAAAGCCACCAGTGCTCCGGACCAACATCGTCGATGCCCAGGCCCTGCCAACATGCCCACGCTGCCAACCCATCTTCCGCGTGAGAATCGGCCTGGTTGGACATCTTCGGACGCAATGCACCAACAATCCGACAATTCCAATTTCTACGTCAAATTCTGCCATCCCTCCTTCGGACTTCCCCACCCTCACTCCTGGCATCAATTCCATTACTCCCACCATCATAGAGACCACATCCCTCTACTCATCGCCTGTTAACCCCAACACCGCAACCACCACCACCTTCGCTAGCACTACCATCACCACCATCAGCGATGTGGAATCTCTCCTAAACTGTCCTCAATGCGACCGCACATTCACCTCACGTATCGGCCTGGTCGGTCACTTGCGAATCCATCGTACAGAGACCGGTAAACCAGTGCTTGGAGCACCAAAACACAGCAGAGATCGTCGCCTCCACTGCCCTCACTGTCCTCGCGCATTCACTCATCGCATAGCCCTATTCGGTCACATGCGCATCCATGACAGCGGAATTCACCGCAATGCCGACAACACCGATACATCATGCATACCCTCCGCTCCTGTTATTCTTAGCGCCACCGCCACCCCTACTTCCATGAATGACATCCCCCAGCCTTTAAAGATTTCTCCTGCCCACACGGTGCCCGCAACTTCAACTCACGCATCGGCCTGGTCGGTCACCTGCGAATCCATCGCACGGAGGCTGGTGAACCAGTGCCTGGGGCTCCGACATATAGTCGACGCGCCCGCCTTCACTGCCCTCACTGCTCCGGCACATTTACACACCGCATGGGCCTATTAGGACACATGCACCTCCATGACAACCTATGGTAAACCAACGGAGGCTAAGCTACATCAGCGCATACCATCTACACCAATACATCGACAACACCCTCACAATCACCGATTACCAGATTATATCACGGTGTCCTAGAAACCGTTGCTGGGAAGGCTGCCAATCTGACGCTTCCACCAGACCACGCCGTCGGCTCAGTGTATTTGCTTAGTGTGTCGAGTGGCTGACCAGTGGACTAAGAGTCAGACGGCGATGGCTCCTCCATATCCCCTGAGTAAGTAAATCCTGGTGTGAGAGTTATGGGGACCAGGTCGTGCTGTGGCGCACAAAGACGGGTACGCCGATCCGTCAGCCAATGCGCCCACTCCCACATCAGGCAACTGACTGACTCGGACAGTTGTCTGATTGTGGGGGTGGAATAGAGAGTGAGGTCGACAGCTCGTCGCATTTCCCTCATTATATACAATCTGACGCGCTTGAAACTATCATGGTGCGCTAAAAGCCGTGGCTTGGAAGGTTGCCAACTGACGGGATAACTCGGACCGCCTGGTCAGCCTAATTGTGTGTTTTGTGCGTAGTGGCTGACTGGCGGACTGAGAGTCAGGCTGCAATGGCTTCTTCTTAATGTGGCCTTTATGGCACTCCCACTCTGTGGGATCCGATCCAGGTTTGGTGATACGCCCAGGAGTGGCTCTGGCCGCACCAGCCACGTGCACCCTCTCCTATCTCCGGTCTTCTTGACGCTGTCTTGACACCGGGCTCAGGTGGGGGAGGAGAGAGTGTGGTTGTTGCAGCGCAAGGCTACTATCACTTAAAACAAATTCACGTGCAAGTCACCGTCCCTGCACCACCTGGTGTGGAGCATACGGTGGACCTCATCGAAATCGACGGTCGAACTGTCAAGTGATAGTAACCTTCCGCTGCACCTACCGCACTCTCTCCTCCTCCCCCAGCAGAGCTCGGTGTCAAGACAGAGTTAAAAAGACCGGAGATGCGAGAGGGCACTGGTGGCTGGCGCGGCTGGAGCCACTCCTGCGTGTACCACCACATATGACTCGGATATCAGGGAGTAAGAGTGCCATAAAGGCCACAGTAAGAAGGAGCCATTGCAGCCTGACTCTCAGTCCGCTAGTCAGCCACTCCACACAAAACACACACTGTGATGACCACGCGGTCCAAGTTATCCCGTCAGTTGACAACCTTCCAAGCCACGGCTTTCAGCGAACCGTGATAGTTTTAAGCGCGTCAGATTGTTTATAATGAGGGGAATGCGACGAGCTGTCGACCTCACTCTCTCCCCTTCCCTCACAATCAGACCACTATCCGAGCCAGTCGGTTGTCTAATGTGGGAGTTGGCGCATTGGCTCACAGGTCGGCGTACCCGTCTTCGTACGCCACAGCACAAACTGGCCCCCATAATGCACATACCAGGATTCACTCAATCAGGGGATATAGAGGAGCCATCACCGTCTGACTGCCAGTCCACTGGTAAGCCACTCGAAACACACAGCACATACACTAGGCTGATGGCGTGGTCTGGTTTAAGCGTCAGATTGGCAGCCTTCAAGCCACGGTTTCTAGGAAAACGTGATTTTATCAGGTACATTATGATGATTGTGAGGGTATTGTCTAGTTTTTAGTGTAGATGGTGTGCGCTGATGTGGCTTAGCCTCCGGTGGTTTACGGCAGGTTATAGTGGAGGTGCATATGTCCTAATAGGTCCATGCGGTGTGTAAATATGCGGTATAAGTGAGGGCAGTGGAGGCGGGCGCGGAGACCGTATGTCGGAGCCCCAGGCACTGTTTCACCAGCCTCCGTGCGATGGATTCGCAGGTGACCGACCAGGCCGATGCGTGAGTTGAAGTTGCGGGCACCGTGTGGGCAGGAGAAATCTTTAAGACTGGGGGATGTCATTCATGGAAGTAGGGGTGGCAGTGGCGCTAAGAATGGCAGAAGTGGAGGGTGTGCATGGTGTATCGGTGTTGTCGGCGTTGCGAGGAATTCCGATATAATGGATGCGCATGTGACCGAATAGGGCCATACGATGACTGAATGCGCGAGGACAGTGAGGACAGTGGACGTGACGATCTCTGCTGTGTTTTGGTGCTCCAAGCACTGGTTTACCGGTCTCTGTACGATGGATTCGCAAGTGACCGACCAGGCCGATACGTGAGGTGAATGTGCGGTCGCATTGAGGACAGTTTAGGAAAGAGTCCCAATCGCTGACGGTGGTGGTGGTGGTGGTAGTGCTAGCGAAGGTGGTGGTGGTTGCGGTTTCGGGGTTAACAGGCGATGAGTAGAGGGATGTGGTCTCTATGATGGTTGGAGTAATGGAATTGATGCCAAGAGTGAGGGTGGGGGAGTCTAGAAGGAGGGTTGGCAGAATTTGACGTAAAATTAGGAATTGTCGGATTGTTGGTGCATTGCGTCCGAAGATGTCCAACCAGGCGGATTCGCGCGCGGAAGATACGTTCACAGCGCGGGCATGTTGGCAGGGCCTAGGCATTGACGATGTTGGTCCGGGGCGCTGGTGCCTTTAGTGCCGCTCTTTTGACCTTGGCGGCGGCGATCCGGTTGACCTCATAGATCGCTGAAACAGTCTTCACGGATCATCTCCATACCGGTTTACCCTGGGCGAGGTCATCATAGGTCACCGGGTTGATTTGCAGTTGCTTCAGCGATTTCTTTAAAGTTTCCTTGAAGCGTCGTTTTTGACCTCCCTGCCGGCGGGCACCCGTAGTGACATCTCCGTAGAAAAGTCCTTATGGTAGACGCTCATCATCCATTCTTACCAGGTGGTCGCTCCATCGCAGTTGCACTTGCCTCAGCATGGCGTGGATGCTGAGGATTCCGGTCCGCTCCAGAACTTTCATGTCCGGGATCCTGTCTTGCCATCTCAGCATCAGTATTCCACGGAGGCAGCTGAGATGAAAGTGATTCAGCTTCCTAACTTGGTTCGAGTAGACGGTCCAGTTCTCCGCTCCGTTAAGGAGTGTCATCATGACGACAGCCTTGTACATCTTCAGTTTGGTATTCAGCTGAATACCTTGGTGATTCTTCATGGTGGCCTGCAGCCGGCCGAATTCCTGACTAGCTTTGGAGATCCGTTGGACAACCTCATCATCGATTCTCATGTTGCGTGACAGCGTGCTTCCAAGATAAGCGTAGGTTTCCACGTTTTTGAGTTGAGCACCCTTGAAATTGATTCGAGGAGCATTGCATTCCGCGCTGGCTAACGAGTGGTTCATTAAAACCATTTTGGCTGCACTGATTGTTAATCCAAATCGGCGCAGCCTGCGGCGAAGAGGTCCATGCTTCTTTGCATGTCCTCCTCCGTCATGGTGTTAAGGGCGCAGTCGTCCGCGAAGAGCAAGTCATGGGCTGTAGTCGTAGACACGCGCGTTGGGAGCCTGCATACACCGACTGTTGAGAAGGTTTCCGTCAGTTCTGTAGACAATGCGGATCCCAGGCTGCTCATCACGGTAGGCGTTCAACAGCATAGCCGAGAACATGAGACTGAACAGGGTGGGAGCCAGTACGCAGCCCTGCTTTACTCCGTTGGTCACTGCGAATGCTTCGGACACCATCCCGTTGTCAGTGACGCGCGCCGTCATCCCGTCATGAAGCTGACGCACCATGTGCGTGAACCACTCAGGACAGCCCAATTTCTGCATGACTTTCCACAGTCCGCCGCGATCCTCCATGTCAAAGTCGTTCGCTAGATCCACGAAGGTAATGTATAGGTGAGTTCGCATCTCCTGACACTTTTCTTGTAGATGGCGGGTGGCAAAGATCATATCGATTGTTTCGCGATGTCGGCGAAAGCCACATTGACTTTTCGGGAGCAGGCCTTGCTCTAGGTGACCGTTCAGACGATTGAGAAAGATACGGGCGAAGATCTTTCCGTCGATGTTGAGCAACGAGATGCCTCTGTGATTATCACAGAGTTGCCGGTTCCCCTTCCATTTGTAGAGATGGACGATGGTCACGTCTTTGAAATCCTGAGGAACTTTTCCTTAATGCCCAATATCCTGGAAGAGTGTTGTGATTTCTGCCATCAGCCGGGCACCGTGCTTGTAGACTTCCGGTGGGATTGCGTCGGATACCGGTGCTTTACCGCTGGAAATCTGCTGCACGGCCCGGATGGTTTCTGGTAGAGAAGGCGGCATATCCAGGTCATTGTTCGTGTCCACTTGAGGGAGCCGGTCAATGGCAGCATCGGAGATGGCTGATGAGCAATTAAGGACAATTCTGAAGTGCTCGGCCCAGCGCTTCAGAATTTGCGATTTCTCTGTCAGCAGTGTTGTGCCGTCAGAGTTGAGTAGTGGTGCGGTCCCCTTGATACACGGATCGTAGATGGCCTTGATGGCTTTAAAGAAGTTTTTCATTTCATTGCGGTCCGCATACCCCTGGATTTTCTCAGCCTTTTCGGACCATCCAGGCATCCTGCATCTCCCGCAGCCATTTCTGTACAAGGTGCCGGCATCTGAAGAAGGCTGCTTTCGTGGCGTCAGTCCGAAGGTCCATGTAGGCTTTGTGTACTCCTTTCTTCTCCGCGAGTAAGTGGCTGATGTTGGCATCATTGTCGTCAAACCAGTCCTGGTGTCGACGGTGTGCGCGTCCGAGTACATCGAGGGCGGTGGACTGGATGACATTTCGCAGTTGACACCATCGTGTCTCCACGGTATCGTTATCACCTGGAGCATGCAGATCCTCCAGTATCTCGGTTATTTGGTTGCTGAAATCAAAAACAGTGAGCAGGCAAATTTAATAAAATTGTATTTATTTTACTTGGCGGCCTCTTGCCTTGAGGCTTTCGTCGGGGTTGCCGTTGGAGCCTCATCTGGAGGATGACGAGGCGGTGATCTGTCCAGCCATTGGCATCGTGGATTGCCTTGGTTATCAGCACTTCGTGTCGATCTCGCCTCCGGACGAGAACATAGTCCAGCAGATGCCAGCGCCGCAACCGAGGGTGCGTCAGAAGGCGGAAGAAAGTGTTGGTCAGCAAGAGACGGTGTTCCGCACACGTGCGAGGAAAGGAGGCCGTTATCTCTACAGCCACCGAGACCGTGGGGACCCAGCTTCCCAGCCAGGCCGAGTTTTATGACCGCGTATTTTGCGATCTGCGAGCCGCGGCCGGCTGCAGAAGACGTGATAACCAGCAATTTTTTAAGGCACCTTTTCTAGCCCCTTCCTCCGCGAGGAAGCAAGCAGTGCGGTCCCTAAATAGGGCTGATCGGACATCCCAGACGGCTGACGAACTCCACTATGGGTCACGGTTTTGTTTTAGTGGAAGAACGACACGAGCTAGCCTGGGCCGCCTACGGGGTTGCTGTCGCCCCCACCGTAGGACTTTTTGAGAGGGGAGAGGGGGGAAGTTCGGGAGTCATACATACCATGTGTGGAGGAACACACAACACCGGAGACCCTCACCTGGTTTAGCCCGCCTGTTGTGATGGTTGCCCGGGGTGTGGCCACTGGGAAGAACCCAATTTCGAGGAGCCACACGTGAGAGTTGGGTACCAGTTAGAGGCGGCCGCAGGAGCATTCACCACCTGTACCAGACAAATGGAGCGACCAAATGCTATCTGTGTGGTGCTTCCCCTAACTAGTACCCCTACACCTCTCATGTTCAAATACTACTCCCACCAATACCATGATTTCCAGAGCTTTTGCTACTGCTACTTGTACTAGAACTAATAGCACAAAAATCGTAGGCCAACTATTCATATAGCTAGTTACGTTACTAGTATGGGTATGAATACTAATATTTCTTATAAAATGGCTAGTGCTGCTTTTACTACTTCTACTACAGGTACGGCAAATAAGACTAGTATTACCACTGCTAATTTCACCACTCATATTAATACTACTAATACTACTACTGGTTCCGGAAGTAGTATTTTTAAAAATACTACTTCAACCAATTCTACCTCAAACCTTTTCCAATACTATTACTAACAAAAAAACTTTTACTCTTACTAATACTAGTACTTATTCTACTGCGACTAGGTTAACAACCATCGCGACTGCTAAACCTAGCACTAATTCTTCTTCTAGTACTAGTTCTGTTATTACTAGTGCAACTCTTGGTAATATAACTATTAATGCTGCATGGGCCACAGATACTACTACTTCCACTTCTACTGCTACTGCTACTACTATTGATACCACTACTAATACTGCAACCACAGAGAATAATATTGTTGGAATTAATGCTCTACTTATTACTATTACTGGAACCCCCGGTAATTTAATGACTACACAAATGATACACAAACATTCATTGCCATTGACAGTATTAAAATGAGTACTACAACAACAACAACAACTACTACTACTACTACTACTGCAGCTAAGATGAACGATAGCAATGCGGCAGCGTCTGCTAGTAGCAATTGCTACCGGGTATACACCAGTTAATCAACCATTACTACCACTTCTGGAAAACTTACTCCATTACCTCTACCACGAAAACTTCTATAACGTCAGAAAGTATGGTGAAACTTGTACTCCTTACATTTTAAAAAGGTGTTTTAAAAACTGTAACTAGTTAGACTGTTTATGCTGAAACAACTCCTACTCCAATTATTTTTAGTGATACTATAACTGCTGTTAGTATTAAGAAAACTTACACGACTACAATCAATTGAAAATAGCATAGTGCGGATGCTGCCACAACAGCTACTGCGTACAGCAATGACTGCATAGACTTTTACTTTTACACTTGCGTTTACTACTATATCTAATACCAAAACGAAAACTTATACCACTTAAACGATAACCACAAAATGACTGCGGTTGCTGTTTGTACTCCCACTAAGTCTACTGCTTCTACTAAACTATTATTCCTACAATACCTGCTGCTACAACTACTGTTACTGCTACTAAACTACTACTGCTTCTAGCATCACTAATGTATTTAATACTGCTGCTGCTACTATTAATACTACTACTACTATCACTGCTACAAAAACTACTGCTACTAATACTAATACTATTACTATAACTTTCCTGAATAAATATATATTTTTATCTGAGTACCCGGAATTGTACTGTTATTAGTAAAAAAATAAAACGAATGCGCAATAGTGTACAGTTTAGTTACGAATAGAAGGTCAGCTTTTGGCGACGACAGATGACACAAATCAGTGAAGTAAAAAAAGAATAAAAATGAGTAGACAGCGAAAAAAATCATTGGGCATTTTTATGGAAAAGATATATGTTGAATGGGGTTTGTGGATATTTAAGGAGAAAATCTTTTCGCTCATGGGAGAAAAACATACGCGTGAGTTAGGACCGGCATGCTGATGAGGGCGTATGAGGATTCAAAACGCTTCCCATCGTGGGATAAATCATGTAGCGACAGGGGCATCTTTTCATCATCGAAGGTGTTATCATAACCCGTATTGACTAGCTATAGACGTAACTGTCAAGGATGCTAGACAGAGGAAACCGTCGTGAGCATCAGCAGTACACTAAAGGTCGAACGATGAAAGGAAAGTAGCGGTCACGAAGGTCTTGGTAGAAGTTCCAGGGATTTGACCATAATACGTTCATAACTGATTGGTCAGATCACCGACAGAGGAACCCGACACGATCTTCAACAGTCCGTGTAGGGTCGGAACCAGGGAAAAGGTTAAAATCGCAAACAGCATCACCCTAGGGCGTGGCAGATGCGAAGGCGGACGAGATTGTAGCAGGTTGCAAAGGGTCAAAAAAGAGATGAACCGTGAATATCGAGGGAGCCATTGAGGTCGTCAATATTTCCATACGATGGTCAAAATCAAGAGGGGACGATAAACGACTGCGATGCTCGTCTTTTTTTAAAAAAAGGTGCAGGAGAAACAAAACTGCTTCGCGAGGTCATATGAAGCAGCATGGTAGGTTGCTTCTGAGCGTAGTACGAATGGATGATGGGAGTTCCATTTATTTCGCGCGAGAATCGACGATGAAGGTTACACCTGTATATCTCAGTAGTCAGATTGCAAGACTGATGATGGTTATAAGCAAACGAAACTAAGGTAAATTTAAAATGAGCGCGAAAATATGGCCCAATTTTTGACGATAATCATACTGAGGGATGGTTTAAATAAATAAATAGATATATTGATTTGGCACTGCTTGGGCACCGTCAAATGAAGAAATCTTAGTTCGTGAGGAAGACAAGGCATGGAAGACATAATTTGGAGATGGTCTTTTAAAGTCCCGATGGTGCTTTCTCGGAGTCATGGTTAAAGTTGCTCGGAAAGGATAAATAAATTGTATATTTAAGGCCCAGAGAGCCCCATCATGAGGAAAATAAAAGTTTAATCGAGTCAGTTTTAAGATAGAGCTTCAGTCTTCGTTTGAGACCCGACAGGTTATTTATAACCTTATATAGATTGGCAGGTTATTCCAAAGAAAGCAATATCTGAAAGCAAAGAACAGAGAGCGTTTAGATGTGGAGGATATAGGAGGCGGTATAATCAGTGAGGAATTACCCAGGTTATACAATTTTAGGTAGGAGGTAGTTGAATGTATCGAGAGTAAGAGTTTGCGAGTAAAATGGCTTTCGAACTTTTCAATTTTAGAACGACTGCACTCGGTCAGTAAACCGAAGAATGGGCTGCAATATTCAAGGATGGACAGGACAAATCTTCCCGAGCAGCGTTCTTTATTACCCCAAGAAATGACCATCGGGAATTTAGAAGACTGTCTCCAAATTATGTCTTCCATGCATCGTTTTTCCCACGAAATAGAATGGCTTCATAACCCATGCCTCCGTAAAATGATCGCCAAACAATTAAATCATATTGCACGCTCGTTTTGAAGCACCTCCGTTTCCAATGCAAATAACCATCAGCAAAATTATAATCTGAATAGTGAGTTGTGCAGGTCTCAGTTTAACCATCGATTCTCATGCCAACTTCCACCCCTGAGCGCGTTATGTCGATTACTTCTTACTCAATTACCGTATCTAACATTATCCTTTCGAACTACGATCAGAATCAACCTGTTTCATATGCTCTCACGGACTTTTGACGATAGTTTCGGGCTCCTCTGTTGGTTGTCGGAGAAATCAGCAATGAGAGTATCTTGGTCGCTTCTCTGGCAATTCTATTATTACTATAAAAATCTCTACGGTCCTTTCCTCATTTCAACCCTAAGCATACGGATGATGCCTGCGAAGGGTTCCCCTGTCTAGAATCCTTGACGTTTACACTTATAGCCAGTCGGTACGCATTTGGATCACACGCGCGTTGCTGAAAAGTAACCTCTGTCGTTACATGATTTCTTCCACGATGAGGAGCGTTTTGAACCCTCGTAAGCTCTCATCAGCATGTCGGTCCTTCCGTACGCGTATGTTTTTTTCTCCTTGAAATCCCACAAGCCCCATTCAAGATATGCCTCTTTTATAACAATATCCAAGGTGTTTATTTTCACTGTCTGCTCTTTTATCTAATTTTTTGACCAAACTGATTTGTGTCATTTGTCATCGCCAATAAGCTGACCTACTATTCAAACTAAACTGTATATGATTATGCATTCGTTTTAATTTATTTTTATCCAATGGCAGTGCCCTTCGGGGTACTCAAATAAAACATATATCTATCTATCCAGCAAACTATACACTCCTGTGGCATTAACATATAAATAGCTTCTATCAAGAAATTACACTCAAAAAATCACAATGGACCAGTATTAGTAACCTTATTTACACAAACTGAGGCTGAAATGATATTAAATAATCCTGCATTTAACAAAAGTTTTCGACCCCTTAAATTCTTCCTAGGCACAGACTTAACATAAACGCAGTGAAGACATCTCCAGAATTAAACCACAGAATGTACAAGAAATAATTAATACAGCGTTCCGGTAGTCGGGCATGCATTATGGCATTCTACCTCTGACACCCACAAAAAACAACGTAAAACTGTATAAAGCAGTTAGAGGAGGAGGTCCTCAACGGCTGGATGCAGTTAAGATAGCCTACTAGATAATAGTATAATGACTACAGTGACACCGAGAAATGAGCAACCACTCAAACACAAAGCTCACCACTCAAACTATTCAAACTACAACACATACGTGTCAAGTCCTACAGACTAAAAATGACGCGAATGTAGTTCTCATATCCCAAATGCATTATGACGCACACTGTCACAATCAAAAGCCCTATTTATAATGACCCAAGAATTAGGTAAACCCCGAATCCTCACTTACAAAACATACCGAAAAATGCAAGTCTTTACAGTAGCACCACGGCTACTCAACCTCAATGCCATCGCAATAACCTGAAACATACTAGTTCTCCAACCAACATGGGATCTCACGACCATCAAACCAACTACCTAGGCCCTCAACCGATCCCAAACGAAAGTACCCTTAGGCACATGTACTACCTAAACAATCCATCTCCACAACTTTAGACCTAATCCTTTCGCCCCAATCCCACCATACCGTCAAGCTTCTTCCCTGCAATCACTCAATTCCCCTCTCTTAAGCCCACCAAACATGTAAAACACCTTAGGGAATTGTTTTTTTTCCCCCACGACCTATCATTTCCATATGCAATGTCCTAAGCAAGATCGATATTTCTTAAAATGTCGCAACTCAAAACCTTTTATAGAAATGTACAACCCGGATATTATTTACATCACTAAAACATGGGCAAATGAATCACTATTTATCGTAAACTATAACTTCTAGACAGGACCACCTTAAATCAACGAGGTACATGATGTTTAATCTACATCAAATCTACACTTACACAAAGTACTCTTGGTGTTCAAAATGAATCTTTCACTGTATAAGCTTGTTTTGCCGCAATACAATCTCAGAACCACAAAAATATATTAATCGGATTTCTCTACTCTATCCTGAATGTATTAATGATGATACTGGCCTGAACAACTTAATGGACAAACATAAACAGTGAATATAAGATAATGATTTAAACCACCCAGAAATAAACTGGGTGGAAGCACAATAAGCGGGTCCCAGAAAAAATGAATAAACCCGAGAGCGTGTCTGACGGGAACCGTGGTAAAAGGGGTTTTATGGGTGGGGCAGAATACCAACAAAAACAACAGTCGAAAACTGTGCATGTAATCTGAAAGTGAAAATTTATCAATAAAAATCAAGTTTAAATGAGGCAAAAATAATCCGCTCAACATGAAAATAAAAAAGTGGCATCCAATGAAAACGCATGTGCATAATTAACGGTCCCCATTGGTTGTAAATGAAAGCAAACTGCTCAGATGAAATCGGGGCCAATAAGAAGAAGGCAGCAAATGCGCGCTTTAATTGAAGGCATTTAAATTGAAGCTGATAAATGAGATCGCTAACTAAGACCGCCAGAAGCAAGGCAAATGCACAAAAGGGAAGCAGAACAAGGGTAAGATTATTAAAATAAATTAAATCACGTATGTTACATGTGCTGTAAAAAGTATAATAAGTAGAACTTTTTGTCTAGGTAATCGACGGTAGTTTTGGTGTTAGTGGAATAAGGAAAACAAAAAATGAAGTATAATTAAAAGAATGCAAGGTATTAACCGATGGACACATTCACTGATTTGCATATGCAATTTTTATTGTTAAAAAAGGTGAAGTATAGTAAAGGAAAAAGTATTCGTAATTTAAGGGTATAGATATTTGAAAGCGACACAAAAGTAGTAGTAGATTATGTGTCACATGGCTAGAAAAATAGGAGATTAATAGAACGAAATAAACAATGAACAAAGAAAATGTGGCACCGAAAATACAGAATAATTATAATTATTCAAACTATAGTTTGAAGGCAAGGTGAATGTAAATTTTTGATCCCCATTGTAGGATGTCACCGCAAGGAAAAAAAGAAGGAGAGGACCTCAGATGAATAAGGCAACGGAAGAGGAAATTATAATGAAAAAAATAGACTCCAGCCGAATTGTCGACTACCTACAGGAAAGGAGACTGCCACCTATGCATATGTTGTGCGCATGCGGAAACAATATAACCCAGCAGGCCTCTGCAGAGCAGACGAACGGCTTCTTATTTAAATGTTCCAGATGCAGACGAAAGAAGTGCCTAACAGAAGGTACTATTTTAATAGGTAGTAGGTTAAACCTGGGGAATATAACGAAAATTGTCTACCGGTACGTAGAAGGCGTGCGAGTCAAACGCTGTGCCGCACTGGTAGGGGTGCATCGCAATACTGCAATCCGGTGGTTCGCAATTTGTCGCAATGTGTCAACCAATGCACTCATGAGTGCCGTAGGCCAGGTAGGTGGCAAGGGTATAGAAGTGCAGGTGGATGAGACAATTACTACTAATGCTAATGCGTCTACGATTACTGCTACTACTACTTCAACTAGTATTACTACTACGACTTCTACTACTACTACAGCTACTATTACTACTACTACTACTACTACTACTACTACTACTACTACTATTAATACTTTTACAACTGCGTCTACTACTACAACAACAACTACTACTACTACTTCGACTACTACTACTACTACTACTACTACTACAACTTCTATCACTACTACCACTGCTACTTCTACTACTACTACTACTACAAATACTGCAACTACTAATACTAATATAACCATTACTACTACTACCACTACAACTACTATTACTACAACTAGTACTGCGTCTACTACTACGACTACTACAACTGTGCCTACTACTACTAAAACTACTACTACTACTACTACTACTACTGCGTTTACTGCAACTACTACTACTACTATTACTACTTGTACTCACTACTGCGTCTACTTCTACTACTACAACTATTACTACTACTACTTATACTACAACTACTACATTTAAATCCTACTACTGTGTCTACCACTAATACTACTTCCACTATTACTACTTCTCCTATTACTACCACTACTGCTGCGTCTACTACTACTACTACTACTACTACTACTACTACTACTACTACTACTACTACTACTACTACTTCTACTACTACTACTACTACTATTAATACTCCTACTACTGCGTCTACTACTATAACGACTTCTACTACTTCGACTACTAATAGTTTTCCTACTACTTCTATTACTACTACAACTTCTACTACTACAACTACCACTTCTACAACTACTCATACTTCCATTACTATTACTACTACTACTACTACTGATACAACTACTAAATACTATTACTATTACTACTACTGCGTCTACTACTACAACTAATACTACTACATTTGCGTCTACTAATACTACTACTACTATTACCACAACTACAACACCGTCTACTGCTACTACTACCACTACTACAAAATACTACTAATACTGCGTCTACTATTACTACTATACTACAACTACTACTTATTATGTTACCATTACTACAGGAAAGGAGACTGCTACCTATGCATATGTTGTGTGCATGCGGAAACAATATGACCCAGCAGGCCTCAGCAGAGCAGACAAACGGCTTCTTATTTAAATGTTCCCGCTGCAGACGAAAGAAGTGCCTAAGAAAAGGTACTATTTCGAAGGTAGTACGTTAACCCTGGGGAACATAACGAAAATTGTCTACCGGTACGTAGAAGGCGTGCGAGCCAAGCGCTGGCCGCACTGGTAGGGGTGCATCGCAATACTGCAATGCAGGGGTACGCAATTTATCGCAATGTGTCAACCAGTGAACTCATGAGCGCCATAGGCCAGGTAGGCGCCAAGGTTATAGAAATGCAGGTGGACGAGACAATTACTACTACTGCTAATGCGTCTACGAATACAACTACTACTACTACTACTACTTCAACTAGTACTACTACTACTACTACTACTACTACTACTACTACTACTACTACTACTACTGACTACTACTACTAATACTACTACTACTACTACTACTACTACTACTACTACTACTACTACTAATACTACTACTACTACTACTACTACTACTACTACTACTACTACTACTACTACTACTACTACTTATATTACTACTACGACTACCATTATTAATACTGCCACACCTGCGTCTATATACTACTGCTAATACTCATATTACTACAATACATTACTACTGTGTCTACTACTAATAATACTACAATTACTTCTACTAATACAACCATTATTACAACTACTACTACAACTACTATTACTACAAATACTACTGCGTCTTCTACGACAACCGCTACTACTAGTACAATTTCTACAACTGCGTCTACTACTACTACTATTACTTCTTATAGTACTGCTTCTGCTGCAACATCTACTACTAATTCTACTACTAATATTTCTACTACTACAACTACTGCGTCTACTTGTACTACAACTACTACTACAACAACTATTACAATTATTAATACTAATACTACAACTCCTACTACTATTACTACTACTGCGTCTACTACTACTAATATAATACTACTACTATTACTTCTGCGTATTCTACCACTACTACTACAACTATAACTACTACTTATTCTACTAATACTACCACTAATAGCGCGTCTACTACTTCTACTTTTATACTCCAAATACTGCGTCTACTACTTTTACGACTACTACTAACTCTACTCTAATAATATTACTACTATTACTACTTCTACTACTACAACTACTACAATAATATCTTTCAAACTGTCATTGCTACTACTACTACTAATTCTACTACTACTACTACTACTAATACTACTACTGATACAACTACTAGTACTTCTATTACTACTGCGTCTACTGTAACTACTAATACTACTACATCTACTACTACTTCAACGACTACTACTACAACTACATCTACTTCTACTACTACTACTTCTACTACCATCATTAATACTACTACTGTCTACTACTACTACTACTGACTATCTACTACTACTACTACTACTACTACTACTACTACTACTACTACTACTACTACTGATACAACTACTAGTACTTCTATTACTACTTTAGTGTCTACTGTAACTACTAATACTCACTACATCTACTCACTACTTCAACGACTCACTACTACAAACTACATCTACTTCTACTACTCACTACTCTACTACCACTATTAATACTCACTACTACTGCTACTCACTACTACTCACTGTCTACTACTACTACTACTACTACTACTACTACTACTACTACTACTACTACTACTACTACTACTACTACTACTACTACAACCTTTTATTTCTACTACAACTATTACTACACTTACTACTGCGTCTACTACTACTACGACCATTGTTACTTCTACATGCAACCACCATAACTGCGTCTAATACTACTAATACTACATCTACTACTACTGCTGCTACTACTAATATAACAACTATTACTATTGTTAATACTAATACTCAACTTCTTCTACTATAACTTATACTGCATCTACTACTACTACTAATAGAATACTACTACTATTACTTCTGCGTATTCTACCACTACTACTACAACTAATACTGCTACTAATTCTACTATTACTACCACTAATATCGCATCTACTACGTCTACTATTTATATTCCAAATACTACGTCTACTACTAACACGACTACTTCTACCTCTACTACCAATAATATTACTACTAATATTACTACTACTACAACCACATCTACTAAAACTGTCATTAATTTTACTACTAGTACTAGTACCGATACAACTACTAGTACTTCTACTACTACTACTTCTACTACTACAACTACTACATCTACTGCTACTACTTCTACTACAACAACTACTACTACTTCTACTACCACTATTAACACTACTACAACTGCTGTCTACTATTACTAATACTACTACAACCACTTTTACTACTACAACTATTACTTAAAACTACTGTTGCGTCTACTACTACTACGACTAATGTGACTTCTACTGCAACTACCATAACTGCGTCTTATACTGCTACTTATACTTCTAGTACTTCTTCTTCTACTACTACTACTACTTCTACTATTACTACTACTACTGCGTCGCGGCAAATACTTTTACTGCTACTAATACTACAACTACTACTACCATTACTAATTCTACTACTACGGCCTCTACCATTGCTACTTTTATACTTCTTCTACTACTATTACATCTAAACTATTACTACTTATTGTGCTATTACTACCACTGCTAGTGCGTCTACTACTACTACTACTACTACTACTACTACTACTACTACTACTACTACTACTACTACTACTACTACTACTACTACTACTACTACTACTACAACTACTACTACTACTACTTTTTACTATGGAAAAGGGAACCAACTGTCCAACCAACCGTTTACTAGCAGAATAAAGGGCACCGAATGCCAAAGCGTATAACTAGACAGAACATTTGACAGCAGTCCCATGATAATTTTGGTGATCTTTATCTGTACAAGACAGCTTACTGTAGGCTTTTAAGTAGCAAAAACAATAGCATTGTTTCTGGGACCCGCTTAATGTGCTTCCACCCAGGGGTGTTTCGGATCCCATCAGAATACGATTTTAATAAATGTGACGTCCAGAAGGAGCTTTTGCAGTCTGACGTTGCGTCCTGAGAGGAGGACTGTCAGATAGCGTCCATTTAGGCCAAAATGTTAGCACACCAGGCTGCTTATACTGACTAATGCACTGAAGTGCCGTGAAGATGGAGCCACTCAACCAACCTTTCTCCTTCTCTCTCATTCGCTCACTCTCTCTCTTTATCATGTATCAGTTAACTCTTCGAACCTATACGCCATCCGGCAGTTCGACCGTCGATTTCGACGAGGTCCACCGTATGCTCCACACCAGGTGGTGCAGGGACGCGTGACTTGGCGTGAATTAGTTTTTAAGTGATAGTAGCCTTGCGCTGCAGCAACCGCACTCTCTCCTCCTCCCACACCTGAGCCCGGTATCAAGACAGAGTCAAGAAGACCGGAGATGGGAGAGGGCACAGGTGGCTGGCGCGGCCGGAGCCGCCCCTGGGCGTGCCACCACACCTGGCTCGGATCCCACAGAGTGGGGGTGCCATTAAGGCTACATTAAGAAGGAGCCATTGCAGCCTGACTCTCAGTCCGCCAGTCAGCCACTCCACACAAAACACACATTGGGCTAACCTTGCGGTCCGAGTTATCCCGTCAGTTGGCAACCTTCCGCCACGGCTTTTAGCGCACCGTGATAGTTTCAAGCGCGTCAGATTGTTTATAGTGAGGAATATGCGCTGAGCTGTCTGACCTCACCTCTCTTTCCACTCCCACAATCAGACCACTGTGCGAGCCTGTCAGTTGTCTGATGCAGAAGCGGGCGCAGCTGCTGATGACCTCGTCTACGTGTACTACGATGGCATTGTTAATTTAATTGTTTTATCCAATTTTTAGAATGCCTCCGCAAGGGAAAAAAAGAAGGAGAGGACCGCAGGTGAATACGTCAACGGAAAAGGAAAAGATAATGCAAATAATAGACTCCAGCGGATTGGTCAACTACCTACAGGAAAAGAATCTATTACAAATGCATATGTTGTGCACATGTGGAAATAATATGACCCAGCAAGCCTCTGCTGAGCAGACAGACGGGCTTTTTATTTAAATGTTCCCGCTGCAGACGGAAAAAGTGTCTAAGAAAGGCAGTATGTTCGAAGGCAGTAGATAAACCCTAGCGAAAATTATGAAAATTGTCTACCGGTATGTAGAAGGTGTGTGAGTGAAGCGCTGTGCCGCACTGGTAGGTGTGCACCGCAATACTGCAATGCAGTGGTACGCAATTTGTCGCAATGTCTCAACCAATGCACTCATGAGCGCCGTAGGCCAGATAGGTGGCAAGGATATAGAGGTAAAGGTTGACAAGACCATGGTTGCAAGGCGAAAGAATAATAAAGGAAGAGAAGGACGTCAGTATTGAGTAGTTGGAATGTATGATACGCTTTTAAGAAAGGCCGTATTTGAACATGTAAATAACCGAAGCTGACCGGCGTTGAAGACGGTGATAACGAAGTGGGTTGCTAAGGTGAGTGTAGTAGTGACCGCCGAATGGAAGGCCTACAGCAGACTCACCCGAGGAGGGCTACAAGCACTTCACAGTTAATCACAGCAAGAACTTCGTTAACCCCGAAACTGGAATGCACACCAATGCCATAGAAGCCTACTGGAGCCGACTCAAGAGAAAAATGTCTGAAACCGGTCCGGCCTCCGGCAAAGCTGTCTGGGCTCACCTAGATGAAGCACAATATCGTTTGTGATATGGATTTAAAATGTGAAAATCTATCTCAGGCCTGGGATACGTTCATGGGTTCACGTGGCGAACACCTTCCCCTTTAAAAACTAGAGACAACGCCAAAGTTATGAAGACGGCAAAGAAAAAATATCAAAACCGAAATTGGCCAATGCTCAAGTTTGTGAACCCCTAAAAGCAGCTGAACTGGTGGTTGAAATATGGGGAAGCGAGCGACGACGCAGCCGGAATCAACAGAGAAGCAAAAATGCACACCTGAAGGTGTTGATCCACCGTCTGGAATTTCCCCTCATGTAAAAACAGCTGTGATGATTTTTGAATAAATAATGAACAAAACTGTATCATTGTTCCTCTACCGAATCATTACGCGTTGCTAGGTAAGAAGAGTTTAATAACTTGCCGGAATTTATTAAGATTTCAAAAAAATTAGAAAACTGATTGGCGCACCCAAGGTAACAGATAAGATGGGGATGCCGGATTAATTAAGGATGGGAAATAAAGGGGGGGGAAAGACGAATAAAGCAATCCATACTGACCGACAGTAATGTACCTAGAATGAGGTAGTCCTTACAACGTCATCGGTAGGAATTGCGCGGTAGGGCGAAATCGAGGCCTTACGTCGGGGAAATAACGAAAGCCAATGAATTTTTTTGAAAGAAATGAAAAGCGAACCGAAGTAAGAATGCCATAGCTAGTTGTGAAGGAACTAGCTTGCCCCTTAACGTAACCAAGCATAACCGTGAAGAAAGTATCTACGTAAGAAGAAGAGTAAAATGCAACAGACAGTGGTTTAGCTTGCACCTAAAAATCGTGAGTAGCAGCGTTTCAGTTGCAACAAGGCTAAGGACGATAAGGGGGGGGGGTAAGAGACCGGTTTCTAAAGTGAGCAGGAATTCAGAAAATCAAAGGCACAATTTGTAATACTACTACTACTACCACTACTACTACTACCACAACAACTGCCATTACCACTGCTAATACAACTACAAATACTAGTAATCAGAAAACTACCACTTATACTGTAAGTAATACTACCACAACTACTAGTGCCACTATTACTAATGCTACCACTGCTTCAACCAATACGACTACAACTACTATTACTCCTACTACTACTGCGTCAACAACTACTAATTCTACAACCACTACGACTACGGCGTTTAATACTCCTACTAATACTCCTGCAACTACTTCCACTTCTACTACTTCTACTATGAAAACTGCATCTATTAGCACAAGAACTACTACTTCTAGTATTACTACTACAACTAATACTATTACTTCTACAACTACTACTTTTAGTACTGCTTTTACTACGACTACTACCACTACAACCACTCCTACCACGACTATCAATACAACGATCACCACTACAACAACCTCTACCACTAGTACTACAGCGTCTACTTCTATGACTACCGCTAGAACAAACGTCTACTACTTGTACTAGTATAACTACTAAACTTCTACTTCTATTACCACTACGACTACTGCGTCTACTACGACTATCCGTAGTGCTACTGCTACTACTACCTCTGCTTTTACTATTACTATTACCATTTCTACTACTACTTCTACTACCACTACTACAACTACGACGAACAAAACTATTACTAATAATACTACTATTAATTCTACCACTACTACTACGACATTTAATAATACTAATAATACAACTTAATAACACTCCTATTATGACTACTACTAATACTACTAAAACTACTGCATTACTACTACTACAACTACTACTACAACTACTACTGCTACTACTGGTACTAATACTTCTACTACTACCATTAATACTACTACTTCTACAACAAATACCACTACTACTAAAGCTAATACTACTATTACTTCTTCTACTACAACTACGAATATTTCAATAATACTACTACTACAACTACGACTAATCAAAATCTACTCCTACTACTACTACTACTACTACTACGTTTACTAATACACTATCACTACTTCTACTACAACTACTACAACTACTAATAACAATACGACTACTCATAATACTACTATTTCTACAACAAATACCACTCACCCTAAAGCTAATACTATTACTCTCTCAACTACGAATATTTCAATAATACTACTACTACAACTACGACTAATCAAAATCTACTCCTACTACTACTACTACTACTACTACTACAACTACTACTACGTTTACTAATACACTATCACTACTTCTACTACAACTACTACAACTACTACTAACAATACGACTACTCATAATACTTCTTTTAATTCTGCAACTACTACTACGACAACTAATAATACTACTAAAACAACTAATAACACTCCTATTATGACTACTACTAATACAACTAAAACTACTACCATTACTACTACAACTAATACTACAACCTTCTACTACAACTACTACTGCTACTACTGCTACTAATACTACTACTATTACCATTAATACTACTACTTCTACAAGTAATACCACTACTACTACAACTACTACTACTATTACTACTTCTATTACTAATTATAATACAACTACGAATACTTCAATAATACTACTACTACTACAACTACGACTAATACAAATCTACTCCTACTAAAACTACTACTTCTTCTTCTACTACTACTACTACTACTACTACATCTACTACTACTACTACTACTACAAATACTACTACTACTACTACAACTACTAATACGACTACTTCAACAACTAAAATTACCACTACTTCTACTACAACTACTACTACTATTACCGTTAACCCAACTAATACTATTACTACTACTACTATTACTACTTCTACTACTACTACTATTACCGTTAACCCAACAAATACTATTACTACTACTATTACTACTTCTACTACTACTACTGTGAATAGAACTACTAATACTACTACTACCCTTCGCCTCTTCGCTCTTTGCCACTTTTGAAAATTTAACTCCTCGTTTGCTGGGGTGGCTCAGTTGTCCGTTGGCAGCTGAAAACTAAGCATTTGCATTAAGATCTGAATTTTTATTGCTCCTTAATTTTTCGCGTGATAATTCTAGACTACAGCCTTTTCAGTACATCAAAGACTGTCTTTACCGATGTGATTCCTCCGCGTTTCCAAGACCTGGATATGTGTATTTTACATGTCCACCGTACGGCATCCAGCGGCGCTTTCGCAGTGCAGGAAAATAAGAGCCCTTATATGTTTATCAACACCGTCTATAAATACACCGGAATCGATAAATTGCAAACAACCCGTGTTCATACTATTTCCGAATAACCTCATATTAGTAGTTTGCTCGTTTGTGAGTTCTCGAGTAGCAAGATCGAGATCTCCATTGACGTCGTTAACCTGGCTGACAAGTTTAATTTGTGCTATAAGTTGTTTGCATGTCTTAACGGGTTGAAATTTGCACTTGTATGTTGGTCTAGTTCTAGTGGAGACTGAATAGAGTTCAGGGTTTGAAGAGGCATATAAGCTCCCTGTCAAACATGCGGATTTAAATATTTTTTATTATGCGATTTTAAACACCGCGGAATACCCATGCATAAGACATCAAATCCCTTAATTTATTAATATTGTCTATAATACGTGCAGCATCATCTAAACGACATTTTTGTGAGAACTGTATGACTTCTTTTTTAAGTCTATAGAAACGTGAGATTTTGCCCTTCCACAGAATGTACGCAGCACGCAGTTTTGAATTCTTGAATTCAAGTATAATGACAGGTAGTTTTTAAAAGTAGTAGCAATAAAGGAACGTTTTTAATCTGAAAATATACCCTTTCCTTAAGTAGAAACTTTTAATAAGACGTAATTTACTACTGAACGAGTATAAGAAAAAATTGCTGTGTATGTTTTGTACATATAAAATGTATAAACGAATATTCCTCACTAGCTCATTTCACATTGAGACAGGTATATAATTGTTATTTATGACACATATTTTTGCAAACTGCCCTATAATATGTATATGACCTGCTTCCCTTATGTGGACTGCTGAATCATTCAGGACGATTGCCATATTCAACTACGGGTGGCGGCTATTTTTCAGTCGCACATGAACCCAAATAATTCCAGCCCGTTTCGTGGTTCACATGTCATCATCTCCGTGTGATTCGTTGTTTGGCATTCGGAGGCAAGAGGAAAGATGGCAGAGTAAGTAAGGCAACACACATATGCCTAACACTCTCTTCTGATTTAGTCTGACGAAGATGAACGGTTACCCAGTGTGGGCTCAGCACCCAGCGCGCCTTCTTGTATCCATAACTGTGATCTGAATGTCGGGGCAGGAGAACGTACACATATCCACTAGTTTCGCCTGTACGTTTGGTACGTTCTATCAATGCGTGAACTAAACGTGCTTGCTGCGAACACAGTCCTAACTGAGTTAACCTACGTAGGCCATATCACGTGCTTTTCCCCTCTTTATATGCGACAGTTCATCGGGTGCCATGTTTCTTGCCTCAGTGAACAGTAATGCAGCGATAATCCAAGGACCTCGGTGATGACAAATTGCTCTCAAAGCCGCAAATTGGGTTCTCCAAGGCAACACGCACAGGTTACGTTTCGACATAGGAGTAACCACGATATCTGTTGATCGTACTGAACGCGATGTATCATACCAGACGCCGACACCAACGCGAACGTTTCTAATTTGGCCTATGACTTCTATACAAACGTTAGAAGAAATCATCTGTTCATGTTACACGATCACGAATTAAATGATTTAAAACTCAATTGGGCTGATGGCATAGGATAAAGGTTTACATGTGGCAGTGGTGTCCATAAATATCGCAGATATTATTCCTAGGGTATGTTTCAATGAGCTATGAGTCAGTCAATAGCAATGACTGCATTTTCAAATGCGTGCCACCTAACTTTCATTCTATGACTAGGTGACGGTCAATTTGACGATTAACTGCCAGGCAGGCGCAGCAGATGTAGCTGTCCCTCAGGCAAGCACCATATGAGTTTCTGCGTTAGAGTTGATCCTTTGTCACTATCGGACCAATAAAAACGAAGACAAGCCACCACAGAGCCCATCAAATGCAAATTGGATAACAGCGTGGTTGCCTTGAACCCACAAGCGGTCGATCAAACGGGTTGTTGAGGAGGAAACTAGCACGACATATCTACAATAATTTTTATATAGGTCGCGGCTTTGTTCATATGAAACCACAAAGTGAGGCATCAATCATTCCCTTCAAAGCCACTTTCACGTCTGCAATACGCTTTGAGAATAGCACATTAGATACTCAATAAGAATACGCCTCTACCATGTTTTTATTTTCGACTCCCTCTGACTGAAATTTTTAATTCAGATTCCTCTTTCTTTTATATGTATCTGCATTTATGTTTACTGTTAATGAATCCTTACCGTACTCAATGTATACTGACAATGGAAGGACGTGCCCTTAAACCATTGCAGTGCACGAAGCGGTTCAACGAAGGCTTTCTATATTCTCGTGGAGGTCAGTTCATTTCACGGTTTCCAAGTAATCAGTTTCGGCGGTTCTTTTGCAGGTCGGTCTGCTCCTCACATCCTCTCTTATGCTCCAATATACAGTAAGTGGCCCATCTCATTGGATATTTCAATTCATGTGCAAATGTTTACCATAAGTTCCCTTTGCAAAGTGGCATGAGTATATTTATCTGATTTATTACAGGTGTACTTATGTCTACTTCCGTGGGGGTGGCAGGTTAGAGTTGGGAGCAATAGGATTACTTTTAGACTAAGGATGATTAGGTTTAGGATCTGTATGATTAGGGCTAAAGAAAAGACATGGAAATAGGTAACCCCCACCTACTGGTATTTGTCACACTTAACCGGCCTTATTTCAACTTTTCGAAGGCTAAACTGAAACATGGATGCCGGCTTGATCATGCCAAAGGTCCACTAGTCAACGTGGAAGTGGGGTTGATTATTTAACTATAGAAGCACCCACAATGCAAGGACGAACAGCGTGTTTGCAAACAGGAACGCAGTCACCGGTCAATAAGAACGCGACAGACGGAGAAATTGACACTGTTAGCATTTTGCGTAAAGCATTTAAGATGCATTCTGGACCACCCGCATACGCTCTGCTAGAGAGCGCTTTAGAGATTCCTTCAAGGGGAGATCAATACTGGCACTGATTATGCGTAAAAACGCAAACATATCTTTATGCGCATTTCAGAAGCGATGTCGACAAGTTGCGCAACTTATAAGTGAAGAAGAAGAAGGTTTTTCAGTTCACCGGAATCATGGCTTTATTTGTCCGAGCTTTCGAAATCTTATTGGATTACATCGTCAGAGATAAAACAGCTATATAAACGAGTAACATTTATAGGGGGCGGTGGCTAATCAGACAGCAGTGGCACCAGTCCGGTGGTGACTACACAGGGACCTGTATGCCGGCGCCAGATTGATAATTAGATTAAGCGAGTTCTAATCGGAGGCCCAGGCTTCAATCAGTTATCGGCTTGGCTTGCAAGTTAACTTGTGAAACAATGGAGCACCTATATCAGGGTGTCCCCGACTTCTCGACTATTTTTTTGTTGGATGCCCAGGCACTGGACAATATTTTGAAGGTAAAAGACAGACCACCTGTAATAAGGACTCAATTTATAATTTTTTTATTTTATTTCGCGCAATCGTTATGGGTGACTTTTAAAAAGCATTCACGCACTAAAAGAAACGTGCATACACTGCCCTGTAATACATTGTTATATGTTTGCTACTGAATGTATTCAGGTAGCCTGTTATACTTTAGAACGCTGTCTTGTGAATACTCCTGAGCACATTCATAAAACACCCTTTTCTGCTATCAGTTTATTAGAAGTTACGTCCATTTCTACAATTACCCTTGTGAACCTCATCTGTGAATTAGTTATAATGGAGAGGAAGGACAACAAACCCTTTTACCCACACATTTCTCTACAACTGAAATCACCTCATACCATTTAAATAAATATTTAACGAGTTGCAATAAATCCTCGAAGGTAGGTAGTTTAGGTACCGCGGGCCTTATATCGGATATTAAAACAGTGAATGGAAATCTTTTTCAGTTCCAGGATTTCAAGGAGAGTTATCTAACCTTTGTCCTTACTGTGTCTGTAAACGTATGACATGTGGCAAGCATTTGATGATCTGTTTGTTGTTGCAATGTCTCCAATAGCCTTTTCGCTTATTTATCGTCATGTTTGTAATCGAGCTACTTGGTGGATGTAAGAAATTTTGTACATTAATAATTTGCAACCTGGGCATTTTTTCTTCAACTACAATCTCATTTGGACTCATTGTCTTCTTCCTTCCAGCTGAGATCGGAAATATTAATTGAGAATTTAAAGCTGGGTTTGCAAAAGTAGCATTTCCATGCATGCATACACAGTTCCGTTCGACGATTTCAATTAGAATGGGCTTAACATCGTCCTACCTATGTCTGAAAATATCGGACCAAGCGGCCGACAGGTGCTCAAGCGACCTCCCTTCCACATGCAGCAAACGCGTAATGCGAAAGCTTGTCTAATAATAAAGTGTTTTTTGTCAAAAAGAGAAAACATGCATGCAAAAGTCCTGAAGGAATTGTGTCAGAGCTTAAAGGAGTTGTTGAACAATCAATCGGCGATGCAGACGGACCCATTTTCCTTAAGGAAAATGTGGTTAGAGTTAACAAATCGGCTAAACTTCAGGGCGTGCTTGCACTTCCGACGGGAGTGTGTTGAAATATGTGCTGGCAATATCTTGGTGTCGTAGAGTTTCCTTAAATTGTGACCAGCATTAGATTTGCATTACTTACCGGAGGTGATAAGCAATTACCGGTCAACTCAAGCTCGCAAATGACCTCAGTGCTGACTGATATGTCGATTTAAGCATCATCCAACTCCGTCTTGATTCCAAAAAGATTAGGCGACACAGGACTTAGCAACAAGTACTGACGCTGATTACCCGGCCGTGGTTCTCAACGCATCAACAGAACTTCCTACCTGTTGCCTACGTGAAATCCCGTTCGATAGTAAGTGCCTAACCACCGAAAAACCATTACAGACGAATATCACTAAGTCCTCTGTCTTCTCGGTATTCCACGTATAAACAACTCCCGAGATTCTACTAACTCGGACAAATTCGTACTTGGACCAAGGAATGCCTCCAGACGGCAAACGTTAACATCAGGTATATCATTTGAGGGGTGCAATAGAGGCCATTGAAATCTCTAAATATGCCATCGCGAGTTTGACTTAATTTCATGAATCTCGAAGAGCTCCAGAAAATGACGAGGAAATTTGAATTTAAAAACCGCTAACACCTGTGACCGGGAGAGTACCAGACAATGAATCCATATTGGTGGTCTTCGATGCAGATTTACGTCATCTCAGGGACCACTTCAACGCCGATTTCACAATTCTCGCTTCTTATGACCCCCATCGTGGTTAAATTTAGAGTTAAATGCCAATACCAGTGACCGCAGCGGCTGGCAGGTAACGGGCAGAAACAGAACTGGCTTTTCATCGATCTGCCATCAAAACGAAATTCGCCACAGCATTGGCGTTTCTCTGATTACAATAAAAGTAAACAAAAATTAAAATACATATTTGTATTTTCAATTAATTGAAATAAATGGAATGCAAACATTTGTGTACAATCATTTGGTCCGCAGGGCCCTATAAAAGTGTCTTAATTCAGTATACAAACAAGGATAGAGCGTTCAGAAGGCTTTCTATACGCGTTCCGATCACTCAAGATGGCTATAATAATTTAATAGAATCCTTTAAAATTGGATATAAAATATCGACTTTGAAGTGGTAGTACAAACCATTATATCTTAATTCTTTCTGTCGGATCGCATATTGAACATGCCGATACGTATCATTGCGCCAAAAGTGATACGCGACTTTCAGCCTCTGTTTTCTAAATAGGAATAAAAAGTAAGTGTGTATATTTCTGGTCAGAAAAACTCCATCATTTCCAAAAAAGAACTCATACAAAGCAAATGAGCGAAAATTTTTAATACCTTTTGGGATTTATTTCATTTCCAGTATCTCTCACATGCTTCATCATTTTGTAACGAGCAAAGGTGAAATTGCGTCTCAGTAACATTTGCTTGGAGAAGCCGAGTCGCCTATACATGTCATCATCTTCACAGCCCCATCCAAAGTATGTATTGGCGTATCCCAGAGTTTTCTCGAATTGCGTTCGTGTCATTGCTACTGCCCCGCCAAATGAAGTATTGTAGTACAGCCTAGGATAAGTGTAATACAAACCCTCAGTATTTTGGTAACCCATTATGCAACAAAAAACAAAACTTTAAAAGGAGAAATGTATTTTTAGAATCTCTTAATATATTATAAATGAAAGCGAATGACGACTATCCAAAACAAACTCTTGCCACACGCGAGTAGGCAGAGTTCTCGAACCGTAATACCGAGATGGAAAAAATGCAGTCAAATAAACAGATGGTCGGTTTTTTTTACCGTGATTCCCTTTTGGACGGCTAAGGATTATGTCATCAATACAGTCACAACTCTGTTAAAACTGTTTAAGAACTGGGATATTCCCAATTTTCACCAGAAAAAATTGGAATAGTGTAATTATTTCTTTGGATTTTCTTCCAGAATTTGTGAAAATGTTGCACAGTAAACCTGAACAGCTATGTATGATTCTCAAATAAATTACATAGATTTTTTGATGTTATTTTGGGTACATCAACAATCGCATATCAGTTTTCATAAAGTCTGTAACAAACAACCAGAAGCAAGCTTTTGTTTACTGAAAATGTTTGGGTTATATTGATAAGAACTGATTAAACTATTTTTGTCGATTAATAATTTTCTTAATCCCTTTGGTAACTACGCAAAAGCCTACACGCTAAGTTTAAAACTGATAAATCTTAATCTTATGGAGACCCATAACTTTACTCCTCTAATCGCCAGCACAGCTATTTGGTATTTGTATTGCGTCACCATTAATCACAATTCACATATAAAACGTGCACAATTAAATGGCCCTACTGACTTTCAATAGATACTATACGAAGAAGGCTATAAATTCTATGATAGACGCAAAATCGGCAGAAGTGCAATTGCAGTTAAATGTCACTATATAATTGATTTGCCGCATGAAGGCCTGGCTTAATCACAAGAAAACACATATTTCAAGCATTATTCAACAAGAATGGCCGACATGCCGAGAGAATTGATACCGCGGGCACTTGCTCTGTTCACCCCACAAGGAAGCAAAGACGACCCCACCAATCCGGTCGCCTTGACCCTTTTTTTGGGAACTTTTCTTTTCTAAACTAACTGCTCTATAAGATCTAAAAACGCCCTGCAAACAATCAACAACCCAATGGGCACTTCTCAGACGAACACAAATCCCCTTCCATAATTCAGCAGGCAGTACACATGACGATAAAGACTTACGTATAGTTAAACTTGTCAATGGTTGCAGACATATGCAGGGGTTGATGCTCGCACCCGTAAATCATCCTGTCATCCTCAGGTAGGAGATCAACATCGTGGAAAATGAAGCAATTATATTTGGCTGTTTTAATGGCCTCCCTGAAACCGGTATTCATTAGCGCACCTTTGTTAAATGTTTCTGGTGTAACCTGTTATAGTGAAAAAATGTCCATCAAAACAGGAATGCTCTGACTCATGTCTGAATGGGGGATTTATATATGTCAAAATCATTCTGCAAACGAGACAAGAAAGTTTTGTTCTGTTTGGTTGAATTAACAGGAGATTTCCTTACACTTGAGCGTTGGCAGTGCCTTGTCTTCGGATTAAATTTATTCGCTAATGAAGATAGTCGAGTAAGCATCGTCATCTTAAACTTTCGTCTTCCACCTTACGAGAGGTACTGTGGAAGTGCTCACGTGGTCCTAAACAGAGCAAGAGTGATTCATTGCTCAAAAGATCTAACCTCCCAACCAGTCACCTACTTAAGGCACCTTGTAGATGGGAGGGACAGTTTTAATTGTAACTGTAAAAAGAGTGCGTATTTATGTAGTAGATTGCTAACCGAATCGTCCGAAAAAGACGCAGTTTTTACAGCTAAACTCGAACCAATTCGTACCGAGGCCTTTCTTGCCCAGAGTCGTTGAGATACGTTTCAGCTTGTTAGGCCCAGGTAGAAAGAAACCTGTTGTCAGCGCTGTTCGTCTGGGGGATTGATTTTTATTTACTCGCACTGCAGTTAACACTCTTAAAAAAGGACTTTTTAAATCGAGCAACCATTATTATCTACCCTCGGTTCACATGTAAATTATCTTATCTATACGTTGATTTGCATGCATTGCGTATTATACCTACCTAAACCTTTCAGTCGTCAAGAGGACTCACTTGCAGACTATGAGGGCATTGAGGAATGCAATCTTTCCCGACATCCCGTTTACCATGTAAGATGTCAACAAACAGTTGCCCTTCCTTGACGTCCAAGTTACAAACCTGGCAGACGGGAAGCTAAGGACAACAGTCTACCGTAAGGCAGCCAACACTAGACGCATCCTCCATTTCCGAAGCAACCACTTTGTTGGCCAACAGGCACGCTGCCTTGCCTAAACCTACTACGGCCCAAAGAGGAGAGCAGTCTCGCGAGCCCGCCGGCGTTCAACCTCGGGTAGGTCTAAGGAAGTCAGCAGCGATCGGGCAGGTCATTTCTGGCCATTCCGGTCTCCCTTATCTTTGTCAGTTCCACATTATCAACATATGCTATACGTCGCTATGCGACTGCCTGTGAGTACTCTAGTCTGAGTTCCAGGGCACAACGGAACATAAATGTTCCTTAAGCAGATCGGTGAGCCACACACTATCATATATATATATATATATATATATATATATATATATATATATATATATATATATATCGAGCTCATCATCCTCCGAAGAAGACGAAGAAGAAGAGACGAGTTCATGGACCGCAATGTTTTTTGACTGACGTTTCGGAAACCCCCTCGTTTCCATCAGCAGAGTTCTGTGGTTCTGCTGGTCTTGACTTTTTCAGCCTTGACGCCTGCCTGGTATTTAAATCCCTGCTCGGAGTACGAACTTTGACCTCCCTGTTTGCTGCTGATCAGGTTTAATCTCTCCCCTCGCGTGACATTAGTACCTTTTGCTGCCGTCGTATTTGTTGGCAAGTCAACGTGAATGGTGGCCTGTCCCTCGTCAGCCAACGGACTGATCATTCGTTGATGGCCGCGTGAGTTAATTTCAGCATCGTGGGTGTGGTGGTGAGTTGGTGTTCCATGCCGGTTACATGGCCTCCGACCGGCTCCTCTCTTCTTTTTCTCTAGTTTCCGTTGTCTGCCATGTTTGGTTTTGCTCGACTGTCCCATTGGCCCTGCCCGAACTGACTCGAGCCTTTTGCGTATCGCCTGTTAGGCGGGATGCAAGTTAATGGCTCTGTTAAGTGTTCCCGTCAAGGACCAACTTTCGAGCAGCAGTCTGGCCATCTTATCGTTGGCTCGGCCCCACTACCCTCGTTTTCTCAAAGGCGAAACCGTGGTTCTTCTGTTGTATGTGGCCATAGACCATAGACAGATTGTCCTTGCGGTTGATTGCAAGCTGGTGTTCATGCAATCTTGTTCTAAGGCGTTTGCCCGTTTCACCAACATACCTCGCATCACAGCTTTGGCATGGTATGCTGTAAACTACTGCTGATTGCTCTGTCATTGTTAGCGGTTCTTTGGGCCTCAGTATGCGCTGTCTTATTGTTGATCCAGGCTTATGAGTAACACCGATTCTGAAGGTTTCAGGATTATTGCCGTCACCTCTGATACGTTCTTCGCATAAGGGATTGCGAGCCAGAACTTCGGGTCTTCTCCTTTCGATCGCTCATGGTTGGGCTTCCTAAGACACTTGCGTATAAAGGGCTGTAAAAAGGGCATGCAGTTACTTAGTCTCCTCTTTCTTCCCACTGTCGTCACTGCAGTGTGTTCGAATGCGTTGGAAGAGGGTTCTGACACAACTGCGTTTGTGAGCAACGGGGTGATTGCTTCTGAAGTGGAGGTTACGCATGGTGTTAGTTGCCTTCCGGTAGACCGTTATCCTTATTTTCCCGTCTGCCAGCTTAGTCACTTGTTTGTCGAGGAAAGGCAACTGATTGTTGACCTCTTCTTCCATAGTTATATATATATATTGCTCATTGGAGCGAAAATGGGCGTCCTCGGGCATGAATTAGAAGGAAAGGCGATCACGGAAACAATAGGTTTCTATCCTGACGTTTCAAAATCAAGCACGATTCAATCGTTGGATGTAGGTTAGGTACGGCGCCACACAGTATTTATCGGTTTCGAACATGCTGGCTCTACAGCTATTCGTGCAGTTTGCACGGCATAGGGGTGGGTGGAGTTAATTTCTGTCCTGCCTTTCAGTTCTTTTTCTCCCTCGCCTCGTCTTGGAGCTGCGTAGGAATGACAATTTTCATTGACCCCTTCTGCATTGCCCGCGTTTGTTGTACCGAGCCCGCATATCTGTTTCTTGTCCCTCGTTTGCTTATGTCCATGCGCGTCTCATCAGTGTTTGCTGAGTTATTGCTGGTGTCTCAGTTCCTATCGGGTTGGAGACGCCCGTCATCGTTGTTTGTGCGCAAACTATGTTCACCTGCATCCAAGTTCATGTCGGGCCGAAGTTATTGCTGGTTTGCTTTTTCCGCGATTATCCCATCAAATGTGTTGGTGTGTGGCATAGGTTCACTCAGGCCTGTGTTCTGGCTCGGTTTGCGTTTACTTGCGACAGCGAACAGTGTGACTTCTTGTCTGCGATTATCTTTATTGAGTCGCACTCGTAAGGCCTGGTAGGCCACCGGGAGAATCTTACAGCGTTTAACGAAAGAAGGTATGGTGTGCCAGGCGTCGAGCGTTTCTCTGGCTGTTTGGTCGACACCTATGCCCAGGTTTACAGCATCCTAGAGAGAAAAGGTGTGTCCAGAGGCTGCACAGTGTTCCGCCGCCAACGAAAGCTGATCCATACTTCTTAAGGCCCTTGCATGCTCACTTATACGTGTCTATAGTCGTTTACTAGTCACTCCGACATAGTTTACCACACAGGAACCACACTGAACAAGATAGACGATATTCAAACAAAAATAGGAGCACACTGACCTATTGGCTTCCCGAAGCAAACAACCTCCATATGACTGGCAAAGGTCACGAACAGGCAACCAGTCACCAGACCGAATCGGCCAAGGTTTATTTGCAGAGAGGAGACACGACAGAAAATATGGGGAGATTGATACAGGCTTTTTCGGGCTTATTCTACCTTCGTTCAACCAATCATAACCCTGATTACTAACTGGGATTGGAAACACAAACATGCACTCACGTATGGCGCAGACAGTCCACACACTGGTTCTATCAGATGGGCCAGCTGGTAGTCAAGGTATGATTAGCTGAATGAATGCAGAATAATTCCGAAACAGACTGTATCAATCTACCCATATTTTTGGTCGTGCCTCCTCTCAGAATATTTATATATATATATATATATATATATATATATATATATTTTTCCGATTTATTTTCTGATAATAATCCCGGATGTCGTCAGTTCCATTTTTCGTCCATAACGTTTATTTTGACATCTGCTGATTATATCTCTTTTGGAGACCTAAATTAGACACTGCGCATGGATGAATACTTACTGAAAACTGTTAGAATGTTACTTTCAAAAAAGAGCTCATCTTTTGCTTTTAATGGCCAATTTGAGCTCCCTATGGGAAATACAGAGAATCTTCAAATTTTTTGATTGTCTTATTTAATTTTTTCGTACCATGGGTTTATGTGACTTTTTGGGTTTTAGGTACACTAGACAGCAAAAGGGCTTTAAATATAGGAATCACTTTCTCACGCCTTAAATAATAAACAACCTTATTGCAATTGTGCTAAAAAAATAGGATTCGATGCGATATGAACGGTTTAAAATTGTGGATAAACTTCTGAACCAGAAATGCATGGTGAAACCATAATGATGCTCCGGACCACAGTTGGATGTATATAAATTAATTTTTTTTCATTTGTTTCTTATTTAATATGATTGCGTTTGCGCTGCACAGAAGGCAAACATCGTCGATTATCCAGAATTAAGCTTCAATAAGATAATCTGAATGAAGTTACGTGGTTGTGCGTTAGGAATGAATTGGCGAAGATGGTAAATGCAACGTTGAATATTCGACATGCCTGCCGACAGATCCTGGTCCTATGAATGAATGCGTTAATGTTCTCAACTGAGTGCTGGATTGCAGAATGGACCACATTTACATCTTAGGCAGACACAACAGGGATGAATAGATGGCTACAGTGTGACGGTAAATCTTTCCCGTGACATTGTTCCTAACGCATGTCCATACGTTTGGTGCCTTACCAAATGATTTGAGACCCCTCATTTTGTAATGGTTATACCCAAACTCCTTCAGAAATAGAATACTTTGAGAGCACATTCGTGGATGTGTACTATGGGTGAGTGTATTGCAGACGTAAGAGCAACTATGTCAACTTACCTGTTCGATCACGAAAATTGTGTATCGTCTACGTTGATGTCGCAGAAACGGGTGCATATGGTTGAGGAAGACGGAAAGATTAGCAGCTCGGTTTCGAAATGGAATAATAATTGCAGTTGTTTCTGGCTGATGGAAGCTAACTGGAGTCCAAACAACACGCGCGGCCTTTATTCCATCACCGGTGAGGTCTTCCAGCGTGTATGCTATGTCTGTGAAATTTGATTCTCCAGTCCAGCTATTATTATTCGACGATACTCCCCACTTTAATGCCAATTGATCGAATGGCACGAATTCCATCCTAACCTTGAGCCTGCCAACTGTAATTTCGTAAGTTACTTTCCTTTTAAATAAAGCAACCAAATTTTCTGGCAATCTAAGAAAACCTCAACTTGAAAGAAAACGCAATGCCATTCCTTCTTAACCCTTTGAGTAAAAGCTTATGATTTTCAGTCAGAGATTCACAGCCTAGAGTCCATTTGGGTAGCAAAGCCTGAAAACTAGCCAAAATTAAAAAACACAATAAGTATATTATCAGAGCTGATATTTTCGAAGGCTATATCGATATTAATGTAGTCTTAATATAATACACCGACTTCGTTGCTAACGGCATTTACTTGTTTCTAATTCTGAAATGAGCTCGTAAATTATGTTCATAAAGCGTATTTTAAAGAATTACTTTTTGGGCAAATTATTAGGAATTCTGTTCGTATTTTGAACTCCTAAATTCAATTTGAAATATGCTCCGCGTTAAGCGGATAATATTGTGTGCCGTTCGTCCAAATTTTTATAGCAACTTAATTAGAATATGGTACTGCATATCATCCTAGGTTAATTTATTTGCTATATACTCCTGCCATTATGTCTGATATTTTTTTCAACAGATAAAGCAATTACGAATTAATTAATCAGGCTACACAAAGAGGTCCTGGGCGCTCAAAAGAACTTAGTAAAGGCACCGCAATTATCATGGCCGAAAGCCACCAATTTAACAGCCCGCATCTAATTACCTGTCAGGGCGGCCGCCATTCCTCTGACCATGATCAGAAAACGGACCGCAAGTTTGTTTCTTTCCTCCTCCTTCCCCCACCATGACAACCGTAAATTTATTTTACTCACCTGCATACTTGACGTAGTTATACAGTGATATAAATGTTAAGGTCTGATGAGAATTCATCGTTAGCTAACGTATGCTCGCCAAATTGTCTTTTGAATACAAAAATCATTAAAATTTAAACGGCTGCCCTTCTTTTATGACTTTTCAGCTGATTTTAAGCCAAATGGTATGGTAATAAAATTACTTGATATTTATAATTTGTAGTAAATTATGTGTAGCAGTCCCGCTCATTCTTAAAAAAATTACATGTTTTGTAGTTTTGATTTATACGTAAGTTGTATTTGCTTAGGGTGATAATGCTTCTTGTTACCACTATTTTCTTTAGAAACGGGCGTTTGGCAAATTACCAATTGTGTGGAAGCCTTAAATTTGCGAAGCCCATAACTTGACATTTCCTGGATTTTAGAGTTTGTCAAAATGTTATTGCATATTGACCGTGAAAATGGAGGAGTCTGAACATGTTCCTGTCAGACATCCAACACACAGGTCTCGCATTTTAGCAACGTGACTAAAAATGGAGGTTTCTAAGTATACTTAACCTTCTGCTTTAAACAGTTTGTTTAAATATCAAAAAACACCGTTAAGGTCAGTCCAAATTAAAGAAAATTTGTCACTGTATCAGGGGTTTACATAAAATTTTGTCTGTTGAATTTTTGAGCCCTCCTTAGATAATTATCTTCAAGAACACTTACCATAATTAATGGAGTTCCAAATTGGCTAAAATAAAATTGAAAATATTATTAAGCTGCAGTATTTGGTCTACGGACAATCTTCGGTTTTCAATTAAAAGTATGATTTTTTTATAATGACGCACAAAAGCAAGACGATGGTTAGAACTTTTGTGCTATGCTCATGCAACAGTGAAATTTTCTTATCCCTACAGACTCATATTAGACATTTATAAGCTATTTCCGAAATTGAAAGGATATGACCGAACATCCAAGCTATGCTAGTAAAGACCTGGACAGTATATTGTTTCTCGTGGAATTTTGCGTAGAAGTTCAATCTTTATTTACTTCAAAAACGGGCATAGTTAATCGATAAATCTGCGCCAATGTTCCAGCGCAACGAGCTGTAGACCGAACACTAATCAGAAGTAACCAATACTGGTTCGATTTTTGAGAGGTCAAAATAGCTCGAAATCAGGTGTACGCCACAGCCTTAGAGCAAATAGCACAGTTTACGTCCAGATGGCTGGCTTACAATAAATAACATTTCATTCAATGATGATTAAGCATCTGCAATCCTCTTATTGACGTCTTACTGAATAGGTGGTGAGTTAGGTTCATCTGCATCAACCAGGGTGATCCGACCTCGCAAATGGTCCCCGGCACCGCCCACATTTGGGACTCCATGAACTGTTGTAGCTTCGTCAAAATGTTTCACTAGCTGCGGTAGGCCTTGCGCGCAGACTTCACCAACGTCATTTATCGACTTACACGCAAATCCCGCTTAGCAGGTACCACGTTGCTATTTCTAGCAAGGAATGCCCATGTCCGATCTCAAGGCAATGTGCTAGGTTAGGTGTCTGCATTTCGTCATAAGACAGTGTTTGCAAAGCTTTCAAAATATTCAGAATTTTTTAGATATTTAACCTTCACAAAACAAATCAGTACCAGGGCACAAATTTATTGTCACAATTCTTTAGTTTGCAAGCAATAAGCTTTACAGACTATTTAGCCTTGTTGTTAAAAAAAGAAATTATTACCTGCTTTAGGGGAATGAACATAACCCTTGAAACATATGTCCTTGAAAATTCCAATTTAAGAGATCTACCAGGAAAGAAAGAAATAGATTAAGTAACTTTATACACCTGTTAGAATGCCTAAGCTTTTTTAGTGTTCGCTTATTCAAACACAATCGTAAATTCCATGTTTGAAAAGCTATTTTAAAGTGGCATCAGTGGCCTTAATTAGGTAAGACCTACTTTGAAATGCATGGGAGGGTATTCGGGAATGGGAGTGAGGCACAACTAGTTTTATAGTCTGCTGTATAATCATTCAATATTTTATAGTTTCATGGCAGTTTGAGGCACTGAACGCAGACAATTATCTCGTATATTTCCTTTGACAACGAAAAACTGGGAAATTAATGCAGGTTCATTAAAAAATCGACTAAATTCATTTACAGTCGATTCGCTTTGCAGAGCGCAACTGAATCTGATGGAATGCGTCTAGGCCTGATGTTCTAATATTTCACATCGCATGGACAAAATGGATCTTTTCTAATGTGTTTCTATATTGGGTTACAGTTATGCTTCGAAATGTCATTCGGAATAAAAAAATCGTTTGTAGGAAAACCCTGTATAATGGCTCATCTCCTTTTTGTTCACACTATAGTTCAGACTGTCGTAGACCTAAGAGTGTTTAGGAAACAAATTAACCAACAAAATACACAAAATCGCAAGTATTTGACTTAGGTTAATTATCAATTATAATTTAAGACCTGTTTACGGCCACTTAAAGAAATGAAAAGGTTGAGATCATATAACTGTAGTTTTTGAACAAAAATTGTCGCTTATTTTCTTGTACTCATCTCGCAACAGAGATCCAAAAAAATAAACTGTATGTACCGGATAAAATTGAAATACTATATAAGACATTAGACGCACCTTTGGATGAGAATGAAAAAAACAACGCCCAAGACTAGACAAATACACCGTTTGGTAGACTTCATAAATATGCTACCTGTGGAGAAGAAAAAGCAATTATTTATATCCATTAATATCTGAGGTCATTTAGGCTAAGTTTGCGTTAACATGGGTATCAATCCAACCACATAACCTTACGATGCTGATATACCATTATGGACACGAGTGCATTTGTTTTGTGAAGCGTAAAAACAGGCTGCCCTCTAGGAATGCTGAGGTATGTCGATATTTGTTTGGGTCACAAAACGCATAAATTAGGCTGCGCCGCATTCCTGCGATTCTATAGATATGACACGGTGGAACCAACAGACATCAGCATGATTAAAATGGCCATTTCTGGCATGTTGGCTGTCATCAGCTAGTTATACAGGTTACTTAACCAGATCGGTAAGCAACACTCTAGCAGCATATATATATTTACTTCCAAATATAGTATGACTATAGTGGCTCACTTAAATGCAGGTTCGGTGTTTTATTTTTTACGCGTAAATAAGGAGCGTCAGGAGTTAGACAGACCGGGACAGTAGTTGGTTGGATTGAAGAGGGAAGAGAGATTGACGCTAATGCTCGATGAACACCACCTGTTAAATCTGCACACCCTCATTGCAAAAATTGGTATGCGCCTGCATCTTTCACGATGCGGTAGGAGTTGAATATTAGAACATTCGCAGTTTACCTGGTAAGTCTGTCCTATCCAGGACTGAGAGTCAGCCCAGCATTTTGGGCCATTTATTGCATGGTCACATGTTTTAACTTCATGCCGCAGTTTCAGAAGTGCAGTAGCTTCTGAAAGGACCTGGTGATAGGTGCCAGGTATTGAAAGATGATTGATGCTTGTCATCTACCGTGCCCAAGCTTTCCTTGAGTAACTACGGCACCATTCGCACAAATGTCTGAGAAAAGCGAGTGAGTTTAATGTTTCAAAAGTCATTCTCACTGTCAAATTGTTTTCATGTGCAAGTCTTCACCCGGTGGGTGTCCTCGTTTGCAATTGCTGTGTCTTTATGCCAGTGTACATCTTCAATAAGTTTCAATGATGTGTGGTTTTCTGTTCTTATGGACGAATCTGTTGTCACAAAATATCACGCATCAGGTTTTCCTCGTGCAGCACAGAGTTTCTTTGACATCCTGACTACTGATTTGTGGCATACGTAAGAAGGTGGGTTTTATCCATATTGAACAATACACAAAGTCTGAACACCATTTAACGTAACTTTGAGGATCCATAGGTCATTGGAAAAATGCAGTTGATAAACTTTCGTAAAGTTTGTCACAAACACACTATCAAGCACTAATTATGATGTGGTGGAAGATCAACATTTGTGGAAAAACATCGGTCACACTCAAGACCTACACTTAATCTGAATTTAAAATGCTACACGTGAACAGGTAGCTATAGATACTTGAACATTTTATGTTTCCGAAAAAAACACTTATTGCGATCAACCCTCTGTAAAGATGGTCATTTCCTTAAAAGTCTGCTTAAAAAGCATTGCGCATTACCTACAACTATCCTGAAATAAATACTGTACGTATGGTTCATGTTAGAAAAAAAGATAAGCAATTAAGCAAACCGTTCTAACTTGTGATTAGGGCAATGTTTATCGTTTTGCAATGAATGAACTATACTGCTCTTATATGAAAGTGATGATTCTGTCCACATATTAACGTGTCTTTAGGGCTGTTCCAGATGTGTTAAAAACCGGAATTGCAGCAAGACTTTTGACAAATTATCATACATACTATTGCTTGGAATTAAATGTAGCCACCAAATCGCTTCCTAAAATGATTCCAGCAAATGAACCTTCGAGTATTTTAGTCAACTTTTCTAATCCAACGAGCTAGAATACGCGCTGTAAATAACTTGTTTGAGATAAAGGGTGCGATATGAAATCGATCTCACATAAAATGTCGGCATAATCTTCGCCAGAATGCATTAATGCACCACTAAATTTTAATCTGTTATTGAAGATCTTGATTTAAATTTACAAAACTAATGAAGAGAAAAAGTTTAATTAGGACTTTACAGTACACGGAACGTACCGGTTACGTTTCAGGATTTCAAATAAGGCGTTACATCGCATCCAATAATTGTTATGTGCGATTGTAGTAGATGAGCTGCGCATAGGCTATGCTATAATTGAAGCAAACTATCAGGTCACATGTTTCTTAGATTCGGAGTGGATGGTACGCCAGTGAACTGGAATATGTTGTGCGTCATACACATTCATCATAATGCTGCTCTCTACATTTTCCTAGATTAAATTGTTTAAGTTTCTCCTCTTAAAATGACACAGTTTTAACTAGGACTGCATTTTATAAAATGCAGATGCTTCTGCAAAAATTAGCATGTTGCACATGAACATTAAGTTGCTAAACATGTGTTTTTAGTAATCAATTTCCACGCCATTACAATTACATGCCATATGGAGTCATGAGCTCTACAGAGGTGCGGGTTGGGGGTGTTTGTGGTTAGTCATACTACTCGTTACCACGCCATCTGAATGTGGAATATGCGTGTTGAGAATGTTGGAGTGGTGAGCGAAGCACACGACACCATTCTTTAGGTAACGTTAACTACCTGATGATTCATTACTGAACACACATGTTGACGTGTGATTTTCGCCGTCAGTATTAATCTAATTTGCATTCATTTATAAACGTCACCGATCGCTAGTGGAGCTAATTCATTCCACTCTACCTTGAGGCTTACACTAGAGCCCCGCCAGCAACCGCACAACAGCAAGTAGTAGAAAAGGCAGATTAATATTGCCACCCAAGACAAGGTAGACTGGAACGGCCAATTCTGGCTTATGAGCCGTCGTCAGCCAGCCCTACCCAACCTTTGATTGGTGCACCACCTGAGAATCGAACCCATGACCAGCTGATCTGAAGTGCAAAGTTCTGACTATTAAGCTACGGGCTCATTGGCTTGCCGGTTTAGTTTGGGAATCTTGACCGGCATTCTTTGATAAACGCTTACCAATCGCTAATGGAGCTCACCCGTTTCCACTGTCTTGCGGCGCTTCAATTAATTCGCGAAATAAGATACTGTTTTCGCAGGAACAGCCCATTTTAGAAGGATTTCTGCATACAAAAAAGGAAATGCATCATAGATGTTAAAAAATACTTTTAAATGGCGTATTACTGACCTGTGAGTTGTTAGTGGTAACTTGTTTAGTTCACCCCAAACCTTTTTGAGCTGCACTGGAACCTAATTGAATGAAAATTTTGGCAGTAATCAGTCATGAAATTGATTTATACATGGATTAAGTCGCTCATTTTGCTTAATATAACAAGCAAAACGGTGAAAATTCTTCAGAACTTCTGTTAAAGTTATTTCCTATGATGACAATAAGGCCATTTTAGGAGTAATTGGTGCCTACGCTAATTGCCTTCTCAGCGCGAAAGTAATTGAATAGCATGATACATATTCTATGCACTCGCGAACCTAAGCAGTTCAGTATATGGACGTGGTTATATGTTTCGACTTCAACACGTATGAATGAGAATCTGACCTGTTAAAAAGCGCAAACATGCCTTCCTTCTGCCGCAGCGCCCATGTTTACTGCGCCTATTAGAACAGAGTTAATATAGTGGGCAACACTGATGATTTAATTTCGGAAGAAGATTGCGACAATTGTCTTCCCTCTGTTAAATTATTTAATTGGCTAACCTTCCTTTCATATCATATTTTAAAGCACAGATAAAAACGGCATGACACATCTTTAACTAGTAAAGCCCTATATTTTTCACCTGCTCTTTCTGCCCATTCGCATGGTTTACTGAGGACCCTTCATATATTGCAGGCAACAGACCCAGGAAAAGAAATTCTTCTGAATTATGCAAACACATTTATCAAACATCTTTGTCTCAATCTAAGGAGTTGAAATACGTGCATCTGCGACAAAGCAGAAGCAGAACCATTTGTGCGTAGTCATCAACAGGACACGGGAATAGATAAGGTCACCCATAGTGAAGGTGGTCATGGGCTAAATTCCAGGAAGGGGATATATTGTGGTAATGTACCCCAAACGTTGACCTTAACATTAACCATAACTTACTTCCTTGCACAAACCCTTTAAATTAACTTCATCTTAACCCCAGCTATACTCAACTTTAATCGAATTCTCCAAGACGGTAACATACCGGGACATCCCTTTGCACGACACACGTGCCTGCTTTTTAAAATTAGTTTTTGAGTTTGAAACGTGTATATATGTGTCAAATATACGTACAGACGCTAGAGACAACCACAGAGCACCTGTTCTAATGCGGACACCGTGTCGCTAATATACCATTTCTTGACTAACGTGCATGCAATTTATGAAATGACGATTCTGATCTTCCGACGACTAAACCGGTTTAACATCCCAATCGCCCTTAGCGTGTATGACTCTAAGCGCCGTTATTTGCTGATTCTATGAACTCATACCCAAAGAAATGCAAACCAAAATAATTGACTGCACCACATGCGCTAACTGCTCTTGTATGTACTTTGGCAATTTTGATAAGCACCTCAGCTAGCACAAATTGGTCATCCACCGACATGTCTCTACAACGACATTTCGGAAAAATAATCGAAAATTATTAATTTAGCTGGACTCAGTTGTATTGTTGGTCAGGGTAGCGTGTTCAGGCTTTAAAGGCAGTTTGTTAACGGTACTCCGCGTGTAAAAACTTGATTTTTCGCTCTTGGTGTACAGTGAATACCATAAAAGTGTTTGCGGTAATATCATAGGTTACTTTAGCCTATCCCATAGATAATCCCGAAGTTGCGGTGTCTTATCAAGAATATACCTTCATTCCTTACCCTAACATTAATCCTAAACTCGCCCTAGCATAAAACCTTATTCATTTCATAAATTTGCTTTGAAGTCTCCGAGAAATTAAAATAAAGCCACATTAATATAAATTCAAGAAACACAGTTTTGCTCATAGGATAAGTGCAGGTTTTGCCTTTATGTGTACAATCAACCGCTAAACAGCTGTTTCAATGGAGAGACCGTGCCGATGACATTCTTTTTTCTGATTTACACACATGCAAGTTCTGAGACAATGATCAGACGACTAAACCAGTTTGGCATCCAAATCTCCCCGGATCTTCGTCCCCAAAGCACTGATTATTTGCCGAGTATATCGTCTCATACTCAAAGGAAGTTAAACCAAAATCCTTTGCTGTATCAAATTGGCTAACAGCTCTTCCATGTAGGTCGGTCATATCACCGACGTGTCCTTTTGTCTTTAATGTAATCCGTCTGCGCAAATAATAAAGAAAGGTGTTTTAGTTGGCCTTGTTACATTCTGCGTCAAGGTAGCCTGTTTCGGCTCGTGGAAGCAGTTTTTCACAGTAATCCGCTTTTTAGTACTTGAAATGTTGCTCATGGAGTAGAAAAAATACCTCATTAGGTTTCTTAGCGGTCACATCATGGGATCTATTCATCTCTTGACGTATGATAACGAAGGTGTCGTTTGCCTGGATAATCCAAATGTATGCATTGCCATCAAGATGGCTCAATCCAGGAAGCTGAACTCCCATCAGAGTTCTCAGGATTTGCTCGTAAAAATGGTTGTTTAGCTGGAAGTGTTTGCTTGATTAGTATTCCCGTAGCTTCATCGCATGCTTTCTTTTTATTTATCTTTTATCATACCGTTTCTATGGTGTTTTGCTAATGACCTTGTCAATTCCTTTGGTGAATGCTTTGATTATGGGCGCTACCTAAAACACTAGGTTTCATAAAAACATCGAATGTTATTTTTGGTGCTTATACTGAGTTAAGACAATTGGCAAATTACTTTCTCTTAAGGTTTTTCCGACTGAGCGGTTCTAGTACATGGGCAGGACCGGCATATAGTTTAAAAATAGGAAAATATAATTGTAGGTATTTGTACAATTTACATCTTTGTATCTTTCTTGTTTACCTGAATCTTTATGATCGCTTGTTTTAATGTGCTAAAAAAAACAACAACAGCCAGCTTCAACCGGCATGTTGGACGTCTTCTGTTTTCGCTGCTGCATGTTACCGCTGCAATCTTGAATGTACTTTTCTCTCTCAATTACTTGCAGTCAATGGCAACGATTGATCTTAAATTCTCGATTGCATTCTACTGATCGCCGTCACAATTGAAGTCCTGACTCTGCTCTTCATCCTTGATTGATAGCTTTCTGGATCCATCTCAGAGTCTATTACAATCCTCAACAACACTCGCTATCTAGAAGCTGCATTTTTCGTGAGTCTGCATTCTAACAATCCTCTGTCATTTTTGCCGTCCTTTTGTCGTTTGTAATTTAGACACAATTCTCCACTTAGCTTTAATTTATTTTGTACACCTCGGTTCTTAGCAGTTTCGACCGTCGTCTACACTACAAGCTCCAGCAAGATGGCTCTATTGGGGTAGCCGGAACTCCTATGGGAGTTCTCCGAATTTGCTCGAAAAAATGGTTGTTCAGCTGGAAGTGTTTTTTAGTAGTATTCCTGTAGCTTCCTCGCATGCTTGCTTTTTCATTGATCTTTTATCATACCATTTCTCTGGTGTTTTGCTGATAGCCTGTTCCAATTACTTTAGGGTAACTTTTGATTATGGGTTTCACAAAAATATCGAAACATATTTTTAGTGCTTATACAGAGCTAAGACAATGGCAAGTTACTTTCTCTTATGGGTTGTCCGGCTTTTCAGTAAAAGATTATTCCATTTAATATAATATTCAATAATATAACAACTATCGTTGTTGTACTTGGAGCAACACAATGATCAGGCCAAAGTTCGGATTGTAAGCCAAAGGTAGAAGGCACCTGAATGAGAGGTATTTTGTGCACAGAACCCCTGAGTTGCTGTCCCAGGCAGCAGTGGCCACTGGCAAAGTCAGGGCTGGTGTTGACTGCGTCCACTCGTGCCTGACAGAGTGTCAGGCAATGGTGATAGATTCTTAACTAGGTATGTGGAGCAAGTGGAGTGTTGTCCAATGGGTTTGCATTACCCGAGCGGTGTCGCATCTAATGGACCAGGCTGCGTCGACGGAGGGGTGAACTGTTCAAGTAGCGCTTGATCAGCCACAACTATCTTGACGCGCGTGCGTGCGCGCGTGGAAGTCGGTCAATTGTCTGCCAGCGCTCACTGCGAAGTTGCATGATCTTGAGACAGTGAGCCTTGAGCCGTTGTTGGTGGTCGGTCATCTTTTAAATGCGGCTTCGGCGGGCGTGGCAAAGTACGAATGCCTGGGTACGCAATTATTGCAATAGGTTTGAAATTATTCACAGGTACGAGGGATAATACCGTCGTAACGATGTCTGTAGAGTACCTGCTTCAAGGACAACCACTCCAGTCTATACGGCAGTGCGTCAGACAGAGATAGGAATCCGCTTTATTTTAAAAGTATTATTCAACATTTTCTGCAAAAATTGACTCCAGTTACTAAGAGAATAGCATAAGTTAACAGATTATGAATGAATCATAGGGTTAAAAATGCCCATCTAATGGGGGAGACAGTTCAACTATCGGCTTCTGTATTTCAATCGCTTCACACGAAAGGTAGCGTACTGGAAATTGTCAATCAGAGCGCCGGTATGCTGATGTACGGCTAGCGATATGACGAAAGCCTCGGTGCATGGGACGGGAATACGTCCCGGCAAAGAGCTCGGAGTGAAGGGGATAGTTTATATTATCAAGAATTCGCTCAGCAAATTGCTTGACTGTTGCGACGTATCGTTTTGTTATCGTATCCACTAAAACAATATAAGAAACACCAGCAGTAGAGCAGAGCATTCGAAGGATACGTTTTAAAATCAGAAAACTATTTTTAAGCAATACTGGAACAATAACGGGTGAAAATTAAAGGATGAATGAAAGCATGAATGCATCTATAAGTCGCCAGATAAGGGCTTGAGTTAAGTGATGCGAACGTATACGGCTGATATAATAAAGAAGTTTACAAATTTAAGTAAAACTAATATCTATATGTAGGGAGAATTAAAGATGGGATGTCAGAATAACACCAAGGTACCGGAAAGAGGCTACCTCGTTGGGAGGGCGGTTAAGGATGCAGAACTAGGTGAGGGTCGTAGACGAAAAACACATTGGACCGATTTCTCATGGTTAAGTTGAAGACCCGTATTTGACGACCATGTTCAGACATGGTGCAGGCCATCCTTCAGCGACTGGACTTGTGTCTGATTTTTAAGATGATGGAGAACAACCCTATTGTCGGCATATTTTATGTACAGAAAATCGTTTTGTGATCTCAAACCATCAGGGTTGATAGAGAAGTGGTGAGGGGATAGGATGGCACCTTGAAGAACGCAGTTGTTTGAAAGGACAGTAGATTTCCACCTGTTGGATTGCAAGAATTGAGTGCGGGAAGTAAAATTGTCTTCTAAACAAGAGGCAGCACAGCCGGGAGAGCACAACGTGAACGTATTGATTGCATTGATTGAATTGATTGTATTGATTGTAATGATTGATTGTTGGATTGCAAGAATTGAGTGCGGGAAGTAAAATTGTCTTCTAAAAAAGAGACAGCATAGCCGGGAGAGCACAACGTGAACGAATTGATTGCATTGATTGTATTGATTGATTGTTGGATTGCAAGAATTGAGTGCGGGAAGTAAAATAGTCTTCTAAACAAGAGACAGCACAGCCGGGAGAGCACAACGTGAACGTATTGATAAGGAGTTAGCGCGGGGTGAGGATGAAGGCAGGGGCGCAGTCAATTAATATCACCAGTATACGCACAGCAGCCCTTATCTAGATCTCAGACCCGAATATACCACAAGAGTAATGGCCTCTGGGCTACTGTGCCTGGCCTTTTATGCGAATTTGTAATGTGTCGGAGGAATTTGCGGAAAATTGCATAATTATATATAAGGCGACTTGCTAAGCAACCTTCAGTAAAGGGGAAGAGCAGGCGATAGGAAGTAAAAATTAAGGACCAAAATTGGTGGATTTTTTAAGGGTTAGGGGTTATTCTTACTGTACGCCTTACGTCAGGAATCTTAGACACCACGAAGGACATGTTGAGAAGTTGCGTCAAAATAGGGGAAAACTGAGAGCAGCAATATTTTCGAATAAATGGTGAGACATCATCTGGCTTTGCATCTTTTAATCCATGGACCTTTTTCAGGTGTTTATCGACTTTTGCCACTGACACGGGAGAAAATAACACTTGGAAGCAGCGAAATGTTGTTTGAGGGGGGTTTGGAATCAGTGGAGGAATGGATAAAATATTCATTTTAAGCGTTTAAATCTCCATCAATATGTGCTAATTTGCTGCATTGGATAATGAGACGCTTAAGATTCCTCCAGACTTCAGCAGATGAAAGGGGAAATGATGGTGTGGACGGAGAGGCAAACATTTGACTAAAAATATATCATTTAGTCTGAAAATCTCACTTTTTATTAGGTAGTTAACGTCCTTTAGATAGATACATAGGCGTTGCTTGTCGAGAAATTCTTTTTGACGTCTTAAAAATTTTGCATAGGGAGAAACATTTATGTCACGTCTGACCATAACGGTATCAAGAGGACAGCAAATATTAAAATGTTCTTTTAAAACTGTTGTAAGGTAACTGGAGCACGATATGACATTGGATTGTCTGAGGAAAGCGGAGATAGTGTACGATATACAAGACTGAAGACGGCGAATTTTTTTGGGGACGTATCGCGAACCTTAATTTTCCTTTCAGGTTTGATAAGCAGTGAACGCATAAAAGTTGAATAAATTTTTGTAAGGTCTGATCGTACAGAATGGTCAGAAACGAACAAAGGGAGCTCTGTTTTTAACAAGAAAAAGCTTGGGCCGGTTGGTGAAAACGTGGTATAAGGGGTTCTCAGCTCAATGATTACAGCAAAAAAGATCTAAAAGCCTAACAGTGTAAGCGGATGTACATTCACTCGATTAAAGTCGACACATAAGAGAATAAGATGCTCGCCAGAACATAAGCAAGCTTTTTTGAAAGAAAATTAAAAGCAGGTTTAAGGCACCTTCAAAGGTAGAGGGGAATATAAATAACAACAAATATAATGCCTTTAAAAGAATTTAACAATTGGGTTTTAAATATGACAGCAATAACGTCTAACAAATCATCAGAGTATGAAAATAAGGATCTACAGTTAATAAACCAATTCTGGTTGACCAAAAAAGACACCCCACCGCCTCTCCTGGAGGATGAAGATTTTCTATCAGTTCCAAAGCAGCAGAAAGACGGTGGGCTGTATCGTGGTTCATCAATGTCACTATGTCTTTTGAAGACAAATCACTTCAGTATAACTGTGTTCGTTTTCAACAAAAATAGATCCATAGAATGAGTTCAGTGGAATATCAAAAGACAATTTTTTGACAGGAAGCCTGGAATTGACAGTTTGTTTTTGGTTGACGCTTCAGGGTGATTTGCCAACGGCAGCGATGTTGTTTGCTGCTATGAAGGCCTTTGTTGATGAGAACGTGATGAAGTGAGCACGATAGGATCACAAATCCGACATATTACCTGAAAAGTGCAACAGTTGGCATCATGGAAATTACTCAGTAAATTCGTTACTTTAAGTTCATTCAAATACGTCCTAGCGTACTGTAGAGATGACCTAATAACCATAGTTCAGAGTAACAAAGCAGTGAAAAAGGGATCAAGATATCAAAGAGAAATAGGGAGGGTAGTATACAATTATTGGATATTTCAAATTGAATGGAGAGCAAACAAAATGGTGGCTCAAATTCAATAGCCCGCTAATCTTGAGTAAGGTCCCTCAGGTTGAGGATTATTCAATGCTTGAGGGAAGTCCTGAAAACGTCCTTGCAGCGACGCATTTTTCATTCTTGTCTGCGATACCCTCTAGTTACGGCTGGTAGGGCTGGCACTCTTAATTCGTTCTCACCATGTAGTCGTTACGTCAAATCTGTATGTGTCTCAAGGTGTTAATTTGGCCATATCGGTGACTGGCATTCTTCTCTGCTCTGTCACCTTCAGTTGAATTGAAAAGTTTGAGAGATTTGTCCGGTTTTGACAGGCATGTCCTGTTTATTCGCCTCATGCACATTTAAAGCTACGCACTGACCGCAATGAGGTTGTCGTTCCTATCGGACTGATGCAGCCTGGTTGAATGAACTCAAGCTAAATGTTGAGTCTAGAGGCTGAGGGTGACGGGTATGCAGGAAACAAATTAAACACGGTCGCTTGCCCTTAAGCAAGACTTAGCCTGATAATTGCGGCTCTTATAACATACAGATTTTGTTAGATGTTTGCCCCAATATTAATTATATCCGTTGTGATTCCACACCATCCAGATTTACAGAGTTGACGTGTCGAAGCCAATTTTCCTTTCCCGGTGGTTAGGCATTCGAGGAATGCAAACAGTTCATCTACAATCTCTTCCTAGCCCAGTTCCTTCGTTTAAGGGAACGTTAATGAGCCAAAATGATCATGCACCGGGACAGCCAACCACAGGTGCCCACAGGTGGACACTTCCAGACTCTCATATTGACGGGTTTATTTACTAACGCTCACGTTACCCTACCGAACAGGCATGCTCACTGGCCCAGAACTTGGGGCCTCTGACCACCACCGAGTTTCCATACAGAGGACACTACTTTGACTGATACCTTCCCACTTCTCCTCCAAAACGTACCTAGGCGTCATGAGTGTAGCGCTCTGAATACAAAAGCTGCTTAGACGACCCTACAAATGGAGGAGTCCAACGAGATTCGAGCAAACAACCATCTGATGTGGCTGAGGTCAAATTTCGAAAATTTCCACTGGACTTCAGTTGCCTTTCTTTCCTGTGTCACTTATCATGTCCACCGATAAGGAAGCGCAGTTGCCGCTATCTTGTCACCTACGGAACTGATATTATCAACCTGCATTTGCCGCTCTATTTCAACCCTATTTTGAGAATAAACATTTAACCGTACAAACACCGGTTGTTTCGCCTTTTTCGAGCACTTTTGTTGGCATTATTTTCGGCCTCCCTTCGCATGATCTCCCAGATCGATGACCCGCAATATATCCCATTTTTAAGCCCAGACGGTGGTGAAAGACATCACTGACTGAATTGTCTAGCTCAGCATTACCTTAGACGGGAAAGTAGGCCTTGTATGGCTGCCCAACCATGACACGGCAATAGGAACGGCCGACAATACGTGTGGGTAGCGCAAAATTCAGGGGAATTATGTTAAGGAATACGTTGATGGTTAAGTTTGAGGTTAGGTTTAAGTTTGAGGTGAAGGTCAGAGTTGGGGTTAAGGTCATCATCAGGCTAAAGGTTAAGGTTATTATCGTGTTTACTGAAGGGTTTAGGCCTAGTGTAGGGCTAGGATTAAGATTAAGGTGATAGTTTAGTTTTATGATAGGTTTCGAGTTAACGTTAAGACACGAGTGTATTTACCCTTTCTGAAATTTACCATAAGGTCACCTTTTTAAGCGGCGGGTCAGGACTTTTTCCTTTGTCCTGTGTAAACATCCCTGGCCTAAGAGACGCACTGTTTCGGACACAGGCATTTGCTCTCATACGAAAGTTCCAACTAACGGGCACACGTTAACGAGATCACGCTGCAAAATCTACCTCTGAACAAGTCGTAGCAGCAGCCTAACTTTAGTTCCAAGCAACTTCTATCTCCATTGAAATGATCTCAAACTTGCATGTGCACTGGATTTAATCAGTCCATTCATCGTTGGCCACACTGCCGACCCTTCACTTTGTTGGGTGTCTGGGGAGACATGTACCGCATTCCATCTCTGCCACCCATGCCACGCAAGAGATCACGTGCTCACAGTTTTCGGACGGCACGCAAACAGCCTCGGGGACAGCCAATCACAGGCACCCAACAAAATGCCATCACCTAAACAACTGATCATACAGACACCGAATAACTCTCGAAGGACGTTTATTTACTCATGTCCACGACGCTCGTTGCAGACGGAAGCAGGCCCAGCCCCAGAGCTTGCCATGTGCCGATTCCCCTGGCCACCACGGACTTAATGCATGGAATACACTATTTCTACTGCTGTCTTTCTCATTCATCTGCAAAATAGAACTGGGCTTGAGCATTCGTGTACTATTAGTACAAAACATTTTTTAGATACATACAGGCAATATACTGCTGCTGCAAGTAGGATAAGGCATATGCTCTCGAGTCCAACTGTTGACTCCGGCCCGTCAGAAGTCCTCCTATGGTTTTAAATACGATGAACTGCCTCCTGTACTTTCTAAATACTCCACTGTGACAGGCAGCAGATGAATTCAAAAAAATCATACTGAGATAGGACGAAAATCAAACTGCAATCACTGTCTGCCGAATCCAGAAGGCAGATGACTACTGGTATTGAAATAAGTAGATATGAAGCGCATGCCGGTCGCATAAATACCTCAAATAAATGAAGAACAGAAGATGTCGTTTCACGATGGCCCACAATAAATGAGAATCATCCTACTGAATTATACCAAGCTACCTAAATTAAACAAGTAGCAAATATATAACAATATATTGCAGGCCACTGTAAATAAATCCTGATTAATTTAATGTTTCCCGTAATGCTCTCTATACAAACATTATTTCGTCTTCGGTTTTATCGGCGGCAGATATTTCATTAAAACGAATCAGGGAGGACTTCAGACTTGCGTAAATGCCGGATGCAGGCATAAAGATTTACGACCACCGCATTTACTTGCGCTGGCTTTGAGTCCAGCGGCTTTATAGTCATATCCGAAATCGCAAGTGGAAGTTTGATCATTGGCCAGTTATCCTAAATTGATCGAGTTTTCTTGTAATAAACCAAACTTTTTGATTCACTTTCCTGTCACGCATGTACAAAAATATATTTTCTTTTATTTATTTTTCAGGAAATTTGTTGTGTATTTAAAATATCTAAGGCAATTGTAGCATCTGGATACTTTGAAACGCTCGTATCAATTAACACCCTGTATACGAATACAGCTTTAAGAATTTAAAATAATTTTTTGCGAAAATTCAGTTATCTGTCACAGGAGACCTCTTTCCTCAGGGAAAGAATAAGTATGAGTCTATTTTTGACAAGAGCTGTGCAAAGTCCAAATTTTTTCCTGTTCATTCTCTATGTAAATGACATCGTGCGGGAATTTAAATCGGATATAGCGCTCTTTGCAGATAGTTTTAAGTTGTGCAGGGTGACAAAATGCCAAAATGGAGTGCAAATACTGCGAGAGGACAAAGCGAAGCTGCATGCATAGAGCAAGAGCTGCTGCATGAACTTCAATGCCAACAGTTGCGTATCTCTTGGAAAGTCCATCACTTGAAACCGCAAGAGTGGAAAAAGACTTTGGTGTATTCGTTGAAGTCGACATATGCGTCACAGCGCAGTGTTCCCAAGTCTTGGCGAGGACAATGCCAACTATGAGCGCGATAGGAAGAACATATCTTAACTCGAATGCAGAAAACTGCGGTAGTTATATGGAGCACTTGCGTGGCCATAAAGGTATACAACGACGTGCTACAAAGGTTTTTGACACACTTTACGCATTAGCAGCGACTGAATACTTCGAATCTCCACTCTCTCTACTATAAACCCGACATAAGTGACTGAATAGCAACTTTTCAGTTGCTACGATACTTAAACTGGATATCGACTGAGAAGAAACTTTTGAAATGACAGTAAAAACCTTGCTTCGAAGACATGGTTGCCAGCTCAAAGACGAAATGCACCGAAACCAATCAACGCTCCTCCTTTCTCTTGCAAAGAGTCATTCGTCAGTGGAATTCTTTACGGACTTATGTTGTACCTTACTTCACTGTGCGTGTGTTCAAGAGACGTCTGGATAATCACCTGTTAATGGTCAATTCGAACTCTCCACACCTTATGTATTGGATTACTAATATAACTCTGACCATGCTGCTACCTCGATTTCAATAGATCGTTTTTTTACTTAAATTTTGAGTCTAACAAAAAATGCATAGTGTGCATGGACTGAGCGAATTGTTTGCTTTTATTTAGCAAATGCCACGCCTTTTTAACAATTATGCTTCATTTTTAGTTAAGGGCAGTTTGCATGCTAATATGACCTTTATTCGTACAATTTCCGATGTTTATAGCTGTTCTAGACTTATTATGTGGATTCGACCTTGGTTTGCCTTTAGACAAAAACGGTTAAATCCAGCGCGTTTAAACAAGCAAGACTTTCCACACTTAAAATTTGATTTTTCATCCTATCTATATCGTGAGAACGAGGTTGCTAGTAAAAAGTATTTTTTTGGAAAACCAAATGTTTTCATGACTTTAGATGTCAGATTTGAAACTCCGTGTGATTTGGTTCCCTAAAGTGCAGTTAATATAAATAAAAACTATTGCTTGTTCAAAAGATGCAAATATTATCCTGACGTTTGGGAACGCATAAGATGAAGGCACCAAACTGTCCGCCATCTAATTGTCATCCTGACCGGACTGATTGCTGCTTATGAGTACTTTGAAAATGGACTGCGAAAAAATTGCAGTTTCAGTAATATAATTATTTATTTCTTCACTCTTCTGTATATTCATAATCGAAGAAGGGGCTGATAAAAATTGACGAACTTCGCCAGAAAACACTTTTAATGCACAAATTGCCAGCCGCGAATCCCCACACGTTTAACTGTGTTAAAAAAGATCGATCTTTTGAAGAAGACTTCGTTTGGTTTGTAAAGCACCAAGTATTAGTTAAGCACTAATTTATTTTAACGAAAACCATCAAACAAAAAATGACTTTATGACAAGTCAGTTATTTGGGCCTATTAAAACTGACAGTAGAGGCGGAACATTTGATATAAGGACGAAATAAAACTACAATGTACCGTTTTTTGTTGCTTATCCTTTGATGTATAATAATTTTTTAACTCGAGATGCTATAGAGACTACTAATTTGTCAATTTTGGTTTGGTTGATACAAACAGTAAACACAAAATCCATCTTCTGCTCCATTTAACTGTTTCCTTGCCTTGTCCCAGTTTCTTTTAATTAGCACAAAGAGAGTTGGTTCAGGACCGTTGGCAGGAATATACATTCTTCACAGACCGCAGGTGAACATATTGGCTTTGGTCTTAAACATAAGCTTATAGGCGTAAGCTACATTAGATTCATACCTCGCTTGATCGGTGAACAGGGGCATTATCTTGCAACATTATAGTATCCATTCGGTGCGAGTGAATGCGGTTATAACCGAAAGCATTGTTTACGATGCCAACGAACGCTTCGATAGTTAGGTTTTTTGCTTTCGACCGCCGATAATTTGCTATTTGGATCTGCTGGCCTTCCAAACCATAAGGCTTCAAGAGTTCTCAAACGTTGCTATTGACAAATTGTATTCATGGGGGACGTTCTCCACAGATATAATTGCCTGGGTAAACTTCTATTCCTATCTGAAATTAAGACTTAACCAAAAAATTTAATGCTTTTCCAAAAGGTAAGTCATACGTTATGTAATTTCAGGGTAAATAAAACACGTTCTGTATTTGATCTCCTATTTATAAATGGTGCCATCATTACCGTCTTCTGATGAAGACCGCATTCCTTCATTCTTTTTATATTTGTAAACACCGAGAGAACATTGACAAATGTTCCCTCTGAATAGTTTAAATAGTATCTTTTTACGTATATAAATAATAAAATCGTCGTCTTCTTGGCCCTTGGTGCGTTGCGGTCCACCTTGCTTTATTCTGGACACTATTTTATGGCTAATAATTGTCCAGAGTGTGGCCTGGTTTATATCGAAAATGATAGCTAATGGCTCATGCAACAGCGTTTTGGATGTCGATTTCCGTAGGCGGTCAGAATGAGTGTTGGGCGGGAAATGCTTTCATGTCGTAATGGCACAGAAGTGACATCTGATCACGAGTTCCGATGGGGATCAAAATCGCCCATCGACCCGATTTAACCATTTGGAATGTAGTCATGAGACTGAAACCCCCACGAGGTGAGACGACATTCGTCATCTAACGGCTCCGATGGGACTCCTGTGAAGTTAACTGGGTCGAATAGACAGGGAAGCGATTGCAGACACGGGTTACCAAAGACGTGCGGGCAGTTAGGAGAATAGACCCATTGTCCCTGGTGGTAGAACACTTCGCAGACTCTGGGCACACAGTTGTCTTCCAGAACGCCAAAATCCTGGGTCGAAGAAATGACCGCGTCTTAATTATTACCGTATCAACAACTACCTCGACAGATAAGGAGAAATGCAGTCAGAAGGACACAAGCAGGACTAGCAACTCAGGGTGCAAATTGAGGTCAACGCGGGCGAGGGCCGCCAACTGTCAAACGCCGCCCCTTAACGAGAAACATTCCAACTGACAGCAATTACCCTCCTCTCCCGCCCCCCTTCACCCCGGTGACTACAACGATGCTCCCGGTGTGTATACGGGCGATAAGCGCCAAAGCCAATGAAGGAATAATCCGCGACATCCTCCATAGAGTGTACACTGTTAAGGCAAACCCGAAAAATAAACGCTGTCTTAAAAAACTGACTGTCACACCCTTCAAATACAGTGAGACGTGGTACGATACTCATTCCAACAATGGAAGCTTCTATGCATTTGAAACGTCAGGAAAATACACTTATGGTCCCTGAGATCACCTTTTCTTCTCATTTATGTTCGGGGACGCGCATCTTTGCTTCTTTTAACATATATGCATATATTAACATGCACTCTACATCAGCTATTCAATATATATATATATATATATATATATATATATATATATATATATATATATATATATATATGATAATATTGGATCTACCGATCTGCTTAAGGAACATTTATGTTCAGTTGTGCCCTGGAGCTCAGACTAGAGCCCTCGCAGTCGGTCGCATAGCGACGTGTAGCGAACGCCTGTGAGGGCTCTATTCTGAGTTCCAGGGCACAACGGGACATAAGTGTTCCTTAAACGAATCGAGATCCATTATCATCATATTCCCTGATACGGCAGAAAAAGCAACGAGACCATGACCCAATGGTAGAGCGTTCGACTCAATGACCAAAAGGTCGCAGTTCGAATCCCAGGTGTGCCACACATGGGATTGGGTATGACTGGCTGATGACGGCTTATAAGCCAGAAATGGCCATTCCAGTCTCCTATGTCTTTGTCGGTTCCAATTTATCAATATATGATACACGTCGCTAGGCGACCGCCTGTGAGGGCTCTAGTCTGAGTTCCAGGGCACAACGGGACATAAGTGTTCCTAAAGCAGATCGGTGATCCAAACATTATCATCATATTCCCGATCGCAACCGACACAGCAACGAGCCCGTGGCTGAACGGTAGAATGTTCGACTCAATTTCCAAAGGTCGCTGGTTTGAATCCCAGGAGTGCCACACTTGGAATTGGGTATGACTGGCTAATGACGGCTTATAAGCCAGAAATGGCCGTTTCGGTCTCCCTTGTCTTTTTCGGTTTCACATTATCAACATATGATACACGTCGCTATGCGACTGCCTGTGAGGGACTCTAGTCTTAGTTCAGAGGGCACAACGGAACATAAATGTTCGTAAGCAGATCGGTGAGTCCCACACTATCATCATATTCCCGATCGCAACCGACAAAGCAACGAGCCCGTGGCTCAATGGTAGAGCGTTCGACTCAATTACCAAAGGTCGCGGGTTCGAATCCCAGGTGTGCGACACTTGGGATTGGGTATGACTGGCTGATGACGGCTAATAAGCCAGAAATGGCCATTCTGGCAGCCCTTGTCTTTTTCAGTTCCACATTATCAATATATGCCACAAGTCGCTTTGCGACCGCATGTGAGGGCTCTAGTCTGAGTCCCAGGGCACAACGGAACATAAATGTTCCTTAAGCAGATCGGTGATCCACACATTATTATCATATTCCCGATCACAACCGACAAAGCAACGAGCCCGTGGCTCAATAAAAGAGCGTTCGACTTAATTACCAAAAGTCGCGCGTTCTAATCCCAGGTGTGCGACACTTGGGATTGGGTATGACTGGCTGATGACGGCTAATAAGCCAGAAATGGACATTCCGGTCTCCCTTGGATTTTTTCGGTTCCACATTATCAATATATGCTACACGTCGCTATGCGACCGCCTGTCAGGGCTCTAGTCTGAGTTCAACAGGGCACAACGGAACATAAATGTTCCTAAAGCAGATCGGTGATCCACACATTATTATCATATTCCCAATCGCAACCGAAAAAGCAACGAGCCCGTGGCTCAATAAGAGAGCGTTCGAATTAATTACCAAAAGTCACGCGTTCTAATCCCAGGTGTGCGACACATGGGATTGGGTATGACTGGCTGATGACGGCTAATAAGCCAGAAAAGGCCATTCCGGTCTCCCTTGACTTTGTTGGTTCCACATTATCAATATATGCTACACGTCGCTATGCGACCGCCTGTGAAGGCTCTAGTCTGAGTTCAAGGGCACAACGGAACATAAATGTTCCTTAAGCAGATCGGTGATCAACACATTATCATCAAATTCCCGATCGCAACCGACAAAGCAACGAGCCCGTGGCTCAATGGTAGAACGTTCGACTCAATTACCAAAGGTCGCAGGATCGAATCCCAGGTGTGCCACACTTGGGATTGGGTATGACTGGCTGATGACGGCTAATAAGCCAGAAATGGCCATTCCGGTCTCCCTTGTCTTTGTCGGTTCCATATTATCAATATATGCTACACGTCGCTATGCGACCGCCTGTGAGGGATCTAGTCTGAGTTCCAGGGCACAACGGAACATAAATGTTCCTTAAGCAGATCGGTGATCTACACATTATCATCAAATTCCCGATCGCAACCGACAAAGAAACGAGCCCATGGCTCAATGGTAGAGCATTCGACTCAAATACCGAAGGTCGTGGGTTCGAATCCCAGGTGTGCCACACATGGGATTGGGTATGACTGGCTGCTGACGGCTAATAAGCCAGAAATGGCCATTCTGGCCCCCCTTGTCTTTGTCAGTTCCACATTATCAATATATGCTTAACGTCGCTATGCGACCGCCTGTGAGGACTCTAGTCTGAATTTCAGGGCACAACGGAACATAAATGTTCCTTACGCAAATTGGTGATCCACACATTGTCATCATACTCCCGATTGCAACCAACAAAGAACGAGCCCGTGGCTCAATGTTAGAGCGTTCTACTTAATTACAAAAGGTCGCGAGTTCAAATCCCATGTGTGCCATACAAGGGATTGGGTATGACTGCCTGATGACGGCTAATAAGCCAGAAATGGCCATTCCGGTCTCCTTTGTCTTTGTTGGTTCCACATTATCAATATATGCTACACGTCGCTATGCGACCGCCTTTGAGGCCTCTAGGCTGTGTTACAGGGCACAACGGAACATAAATGTTCCTTAAGCAGATCGGTGATCCACACATTATCCTCATATTCCCGATCACAACCGACAAAACAACGAGTCCGTGGCTTAATTGTCGTGCGTTCGACTCAAATGCCAAAAATCAGGGTTCAAATTGCAGGGTTTGCCACCCGCGGGATTGGGTATTACTGGCTGATAACGGCCTATAAGCCAAAAATGGCCATTCCGGTCTCCCTTGTCTTTGTCGGTTCCACCTTATCAACATATGCTACACGTCGCTATGCGACCGACTGCGAGATCTCTAGTCTAAGCTCAGGGTGCAACGGAACATACATGTTCCATAAGCAGATCGGTGAGCCCCACACTATTAACATATTCCGGATCACAACCGACAAAACAACGAGCCCGTGGCTCAATGGTAGAGCGTTCGACTCAAATAACAAAGGTCGCGGGTTCGAATCACAGGTGTGCCATACAAGGGATTGGGTATGACTGGCTGATGGCGGCTAATAAGCCAGAAATGGCCATTCCGGTCTCCCTTGTCTTTGTTGGTTCCACCTTATCAACATATGCTACACGTCGCTATGCGACCGCCTGCGAGGGCTCTAGTCTGAGCTCCAGGGCACAACAGAACATACACGTTTCTTAAGCAGATCGGTGAGCCCACACTATTATCATATTCCCGATCACAACCGACAACACAACTGAGCCCGTGGCGCAATGGTAGAAAGCGTTCGACTCAAATACCATAGGTCGTGGGTTCGAATCCCAGGTGTGCGACACTTGGGATTGGGTATGACTGGCTGATGACGGCTGATAAGCCAAAAATGGACATTCCGGTCTCCCTTGGATTTTTTCGGTTCCACATTATCAATATATGCTACACGTCGCTATGCGACCGCCTGATCAGGGCTCTGGTCTGAGTCAACAGGGGCACAACGGAACATAAATGTTC